>JAQMCX010000025.1:6244079-6344367 GCA_029814765.1 Acanthurus leucopareius
TCTAGATTCTTGCTTGTGTTGTACGTCGCTTTGGACAAAAGCGTCTGCTAAATGAAATTGTAGAATTGTAGAATTGTTTCTCTGTACTTCTGGACTGGTACCCACCAACTTTTGGCTTGCAAGATTAATATTAGCTTCTAACCTTTTCCTGTGTGCTGCTTGATGCTGAGAAAGTAGACTTCAATGGGCTTACCGTTGCTTGTTTGCTTAAAACAGGAGCCTGCTTCTGCTTGAAATGGGATTACTGAGACACTGATCGTACTGAAGTTGTGAAGTTGGTGCAGGCCACAGTTGTTCTGCCTGACCTTATCTAACCTGCAGTTTTACCTGACTCACTTCCCCCTCAGTTCCTAACAGTGGCGCATTGAGCTACATTTTCTATAAAATTTGGACTTCACCTATTGTTATGTGCTTCTTGGTGCGGAAACATTTTTCAAAGTGCTGTTTTCGTACCACATTCATTGTCCCATAAAGTATATCACTTCAAATAAGTGTAGTAAAATAAAATAGCAGTTTAGATTACTGACTTAGGTGAGCTACTCATACAATGTTTAAATTATATCAGTGTTTTTGAAAAAAATTTAATTATGTTTAACAATTAATTGTTTAAACTAGGTTTAACAAAAACAACAATTCAATAACAGAAACAAAATAATAATAATGTTTTAGCATTGTATTTATTAATATTTCATTATATATAAATCACAGCAAGTTAACAATGTAAAGATGTCAGGTTTAAGCCCTGTATCTCCTCTAACTGACTCTCTTTAATCACTGAATAGAACAATGAAAACCTTATCTTTAAGAGCTCTGCAGGGTTGGAGGTAAGATTAGAGAGAGTGTATGAACCAGAAAACAACATGGTAAATACTAGTCCACCTACTACCTCGAAATTTCTGTTTGTGACCAGTTTTGGGTGGGGGGTGGTGACTACTGTAAACAACCACCCGTCCTCACTTCCCTCAGGGGTAATTTAATCTCAGCATTTGGTCTACTGTTGACCCCATGACCCCAGCACCCGCCGGATGCAGGTAATACTGCTAATGGAGCTCATTAGATGCACGTCCTGGGTTGCGCAGCTGAGACGGCGCCACTGGAAGCTAATGGGATTGACAAGGAGGGAATGGGTCCTGCCAGGGTTTTCTAACCTTTTGTGCGAGCTAATCTCACTCCTAAGGTCATGAAAAAGGATTTTGACTGTAACTTTTGGTATTTGTGTGACTTGTGTGTTGACATTTACACAAGTGGCCTATAAAACAATGTGCTATTTCTTGAGGCTATGGAGCCGTAGACTCAACTGCCAGTGTCACCGGCAAGCAAAGTGTTTTTCACAGTGACTTATATACAGTTTAGCAGCAGCTGGCTGGTATTTAACTCAGCTCATTTAACATTTCCAAATTTATACACGTTTTAATATTAATTAAGTCTTTACGGTTATCTATAATCATAAATTTTAGCATCATTTAACCAATAACCGATATAAAAATGGTCAAAGTTATGAAAAGGAGACCCAGGTTTAAAAGATCAATAAATAATTAGCGTGAATACATAATAATTTTTTAAATTCTATTGGACATATGAGAGGAAATTAATCTCTGCTTTAACAGTCATACCTCTTTTCACATTGATGTACCATTGCTTAACTGAATAGAGAGCAGTATTCCCTGAGCTGCTAGAAATTCCATGTCCTGTTCAAGGTCACCCCACTGGCGCGGATGCCTTGCAGCAGGAAGGAGCTTGAACTTTGTGAAGTTGAAGGACGGTCCTGGTATCCACTTGGCCTAAAAATAAATACTCGCTTAGAAACAGAAGTAAGATGGACTGACAGTCGAGTGAAGGTTTTACAAGCTCAGCTGCTCTTGTACAAGGTTCTGCATTTTCATGTAAACTGAATAAGAATTTATCCTCTTTAAATAAAGTTTAGCTGGGAGCACATTCCAATTCCCATAACTGCATCTACTTTCCCTTCACTTCTGTCTTTTGCTTATATTAGTTGGTCCCACTGAAGAAGAGAAGAGACATGAATCAAGGAAACAGAGAAATGAGATGTCCTTTGCTTTCAACTGTCTCTGAAGTCTTGTCTGTTTCTGATGAGAACGGCTTTGCTGGATGAGCTGTCAGTCAAATGTTGAGGGAAAATGGAAATTATGTAAATATATCTCACAACACACTGAAGGAAAATGACAATTAAAATGTGTTTACTGCTCAAAGGCAGAGGAAAATAACAGATCATGAAGAGAACATTTCTTCAAATGAATGCAGAAGGTTGTAGTTCTGTTAATCAGGCCTACATACACAACACAGATCCATTATTTTCAACTGGATGGTCAATCAGAAAACATAAAATCTAAAACATGAGTATAATAGTTTAGTTGGATCTGTTTCAGTGTAAATTAATGGTGATGCTGTTATGTAAAAAAACAAACAGATTGCCATAAAAAAGGTTGTGTTGGTCCTGACAAAAGATTAGAATAGATCTCTATTAAAGCTGGTCTGGTGTATCATCACTCGTGCCATCTCGATGTAGCCTCCTCACTCCTCGATCCTTCAACAGAATTATAAAGAATGAAATGGCCCTCATAATGGCCAACAAGTGAAAAGCTGAGAGATGTTTTTACATCTCTGTGATGCTTGTTTCTATTATGTATGATATTCAGTAAATAGAAAGGCCGGGTAAACAAGGGATGTAAGAATATACCTTTAACACTGGAAGCAGAAAATGAAATGGAATATTCTCACCTTACCTCACGTCATTTGCACTTGAATCAAAAGTTTGTTTAACATTTTCATACCTGTGTTTTGTCAGGGTGCTTTATGAAATTATCAGCTCCACACTATATATAGTGCAATGCAGATATCCAGGTGTGAACATCTGTCTCTTTTCAAACCTGTTTAACACCTTTTAAAAATATAGACTACAGAGATAATTATGATATCTGATGCACCTAGAAATCTGAACTTTGCCAGCCAGTGGCCAGAACATTTCAATAAGACTTTCATAAAGGAATCTCTTTATCCCAATCAGAATATAAAAGTATAGAAAAATCAGTAATTTTGTGACTAGAAGGCAAGAGGAGAGAAAGAATGCGTAAAAAACATTTTCCGAAGAGAGGTTAATGGACTGAATCAGAGTCTAAAGTTTAGTTTATGATCCTGTGAGTTCAGCCTTTTTACTTCATGGTTCCTGGGTTTTTCATTTTATTCTCTACTTTGCTGCAAGGAGACAAGGAAATGGTGCTCGAGAAAATAAGGTTCCTTTTTGTAAACTGATATGTCAGAGTTTACACATTGTTGTTCAATATTTCTTCACTCAAGCAGTGTTTGCATTTAATAATCAATCATTAGTTAACATCTTGACCTGCTTTATAGTTAGTATTTAATAGATTTTCGGCATAGCCAGGTTGATTTTGCTCCACATTCCAGTTAACGTCTTTTTTCAATTGCCGTATAATGTTATGATGTTACTCATTTCAAACTGACATGAATCTAAAAGCAGTGATATGCAAGAGAGAAATTTTCCATTCAGATGCAAAACTTAAGGGTTTAGCTTTTCTACACACTCCTCAGGATGATGCGGTCAACAGCCTGCCTCAGGCTCTGACACAGTAAATGAGTACAAGGCTGTACAGCTCGCAGTGTTATGCAAGAGAAAGAATACATAGCCGGACATAAATAGGAAAACAGTTAGGTACTTGTTGTATAATACAGTAGTTGAATGAATCACATAGTAGATGAGATCAATATTCATTAAGTGCAAATTAATGGTCAAACATATACAAGTGCAGTCTGCAGGCCTGCTGCTTGTGCAGTGGGATAGAGAAACAGGAAGTAAATTTGGATTTTAAACAAGCCCCTTTATTTCTGACTTCTTCATACAGTAAGTGACTGGCACATTTGCACATGCTGCATGTAACACAAACCACAGCCGCCACAAGCTGTGGTGCTGAAACAGATTTTAGATACAATGCAACACAAAACCCTTAAATCTTTCTCAAGTATTTGCATTGTAAATAACCCAATAAACAAAGACAGAATCTTAATTTAGATTAAAGCATGGATTATTATTCATTAAATCTAATAAATGATTCAATAATCATTGAATAATAATTAATAAACGCTGAGTAATGTACCTCTTACATTTTAATGGGTGTTGTTTGATCAAGCAAATCTTATTTTAAAGCTTTGTCCCTGATTGGTGCACAGTTTAACTCTTTCCAATCAAACTGTATAATGCAAAATCAAATGATCTACACATCCAGTTTGAAGCAGAGGACACTCACCTGCACGGGTCCCTGTTTCAATACATGTGTAGTCCATTATGTGACAATCTGAATGAAACTAATAGTTCAAATAAATAGGAATTTTTAGCATCATAGGTGAATGGGGCTGTGAAGGAATTTTCCATCAGTTCTGTATTATCATATTATTTGTAAAATACACCTTAGCACTGGGCCAACATATACCATGATCCAACATGACTTGAGAAAACAATCAATGTTGATAAACATTATGGAGTGTGTAAATTAAAACAACATGGCCTATGAATCATTATCAGTGTTGTAAAGACTCAGATATCAGTGTTATTATCACCTCAAAAATCCTGCGTAATTAAAACAGGAGGGATTTGGTACAAATGAGAAAATTTACAACACCAGCGTGGGAGAGGAAGGAATTAAATCGAGACAAGGCAAGGTGAGGAGAAAATGTCACTCCTGTGCTCTGACTCCTGATGAGCCTTAAATTATTTAACATTTAAAAGTCAAAGTAGTTTGAGTCGCTGTACCATCAGACATCTTATCTAGAGTAATTACAGCTGTTGCAGATAAAGTAAAGTATTTCTGCCCAATGATGCAAGCTTTTAAACCTCTTTGCAATACATCATATCATTATGTATCATCTTACCCTGTTTTTTTGCAGCAGCTTGAGAATGACTCAGCCAGTCTGAACAGAAAAAGACAGAGTCATGCAGTTCATCATGTGTATTTAACACTCCCCCACCTAAAAGCCTGTGGAACATTCATCGGCCTCTTCCCTCTTTCTCTTCTCTGCATTCCCCAGAGAATTCTGCCTGAAACGCAAGCTCAGGGTTTGTGTGGGGAACTCCAAGCTGACCTAATCTTTTTGATTGGGAGGAAGGGTTGAAATGTTGTCAATGAAAAGGAAGCTTACAGTAATTCTGGTAAAAAAGCATTTCAGTATGAAAAGTGGACCGTGGTTAATAACTGAGGCTAGAATTACCTGGAGTTCTTGCATATGTGAAAACATCCGGTGGAGATCAATCTGTTAGTACCCTCCATAATTATCTTACCTAACTAACCTCTGGGGACACGTTACACTTTGAGGAAAGCAGTCCAGCATGGCAGCAGGCTGCCAACTATGCCATTCCACTAGAGATGGACAAAGAGATCATGCAGCCTTATGGACACTGTGTGATTTCTAAAGCGGCCCCATCTGCATAACGGTTGTTGGGGGTGATTAGCATGGGCATGCAGTGGAATGGCGCCTGAACCTTCTCAGAGCCAGGTTTGCTCTGCTGGGTGCCATGGCATCACAGCCCAATGAAAAAAAGAGGAGGCCATGGTCCCATCTCTGTAGTGGTGGGCCAGATGGCTGATTCTGTCCCATGCAGTTCTTCTCAAACCACACCACAGATGAGCTTCTCTTTTTTCTCTTTTTTGTAATTAATTTTGCCTGTTTAGTTGTTAATAAGTGGTCAGTTTTTCTTTCCTGTGACTTGGCTGGCATCTATCCTCTACCACCACACTGAGCAGTGACTCTCTGTCGAGCGGTTGTCAGAATTGTACTGTTGCTGTGAGACTGACTGAGGTTGTGGTGGTGTTTGAGTAATTGTAGCTGCTTTCTGTGATATAGAAAAGATGCGATCTTGGTCTTGCTAACTGTCACTCTATTATCTTGAAGAGTCATTAAGACAAGGCAACTGGACTCTGTTGAAATTTATTATTGTCACTCTATTATACATTGGCTTTACCTTACCTTACCGAGGTGAGGTGAAACACCTTTATTTTGTCTTTATCACTTCACCAAATGAATCAGATGATGTGCATCCCTGTGATGCACTGACTGGTGGCAAGTAAGTATAAGTAGGAGTGTTTATATGTTGCACTAGCCATGGATTTTTCCCTCAAGAAGCCAGATATCCTATTACTGATGTGTATCGATCATATCACACAATTGGCTGCGGAATAGGAAGGGCACAAAGGTAGGGTTACAACGTTAGACTCGGTCCCATTTAAAAGGCCAGTACTTATTGATCTTCTCCGCGGCTCGGCCTCTTGTTAATCATGCAAACAAAGTGGAACGGTGTGTTGCCGGTTATAGAGGGTGGAAGAGATCATTTACTCATGTTCCCCCTTTAGCTCAGGGTGTGCTGCTTTGCGATTTGTAATTTCCAGTCTTCCTAAGTGTAGTCTTGCTGTTTTATTACAGTATATTTGCAACTTACTGTGGGTTTTCCTGTCACTACTGTCTTCAAATGCATGACATTGTTTAAGTTAGGGCTATACTTAAAGTCCTCCTCTACTTAAAAATGTGTTTTTCTTATGTTTCTGTCCTCTCGAATGTTGAACCTTGTGTATACTGACTTACATCTGTGCAGAGTTGTTTTCACATTCCCTTACTGAAGGAGTCGTTTTCTGAGCTCTTTCATAAAATCTTGAATTCAAAAGTGAGCTGGATGTGCTAGATTTGGTACATCACTGATTTGAAAGCCAGTCATAGGCAAAGAAACTCGAAACTTCCAATGCAGAACGGATGTTTAAGTACAGACAGTGACAGTTTGCATTAGCACAACTGCTAACACTGTGTCAGCTACTGCCAGTTACAAGCTAACAAGCTTACAAACAACATAAATAAAAGATGCTAACTTCACGAACAGTTCTGATACATCTGCTTGGCACTGAATTTGGTGCACAACAGATTCCTCATCTGAGTCTCATACATATTTAAACTTCTGATCTTTGCATTTCTGAAGCTGTACCCAGCAGTTTTTAATGTGTCCATCCAACAGTTAACTAAAAAAGAAAAATCAAAATGATTAAGATTGATTGTCTTACAGCTTATCAACTAACTGTGTGTTATGAACCTTAATTCTTTAATTCTGTTGCAAGATGTAATCCAGGTTCCCACAAATCAAATGAATCAGATGACTAATTATGAGCTTAGAGGAATAATCTCATGGTAATGTCATGCGTTACTTGTTGAAAGCAGGCAGCACCAGCTCCAGTATCTCAAGGACACTTTGGCAGGGCAGGATGCTTTCAGCAGGGACCCAAGCTGCTCAGCTGAGAGTTTGCCTGTCTATCTACTGGACTGGCCCGATACTGAGAAAACAGAGCCACCTTGTCAGTCTTTAACAGACTTTTGGTTTCTATTCTGCAGGTTTCAAATCAGCCTTTAAAATTCTACAGTGTACGTTTTTTTTCATTAATGTATCTGAAATAAGCTGCCATCTTGCATACAAATGAAGTTGTAATTGTCCCCGTTAACAAAGGCCATAAAAAACCCAGTTTTAGCCGTTATCTGCTTCGGAGGTTATCTCGCAGACTTATCATAGCAATTCAAGAAGTCCTTTCCAGTGGACAATAACGATGAGACAGGAAAGCTTTGGGAAGGAAAAGTTAAAAAGCCCACAGGGAGGAGAAGTCAGACAATAGGCAGCTCTGAGGTTGTTAATATTATGTTACAACTGTGCAGGGTGTTGGAACACTGGAACAAAATCCTATATATAACTGTATATATGTGTGTGGTTGTGTTTATATTTAGTCTACTGTCACACAGCACTGTGTGAGGTCCCGTTGTTTTTCACCATGCACTTTGTGTGTAACTCCCACATTGTGTATCTGTGTCTCAGTGTGACAATGTACTTTTTTGTAACTTGTTTGTACCATGAAAGCTTTTAAAAAATAATCTGAGCCGGAATCCTGTAATTGAATCAGTCAGGATAAAACTGCTTCAACACATTTAATGAGCATAGTTTCACCGTTAGCAGCTTCTTTAGCACATTTTTATTATGGTTTCATTGTTCATTTATGCTCAAGGTAATTAAAATTTCCCTCTTTTTTTTGAGTCTTTTTAAAAACTTCACTTTTACTTTAGACATGCTTTGGCTGGTAATAAAAGGATTTTTTTTCTTTCAGATAGAATTGACTTTCTCTGTGATTTTCTGTAACGCAGACAAGTTGCCCTGTCCGTCTGTGATTGATGATATTTGTAAAAACCAATTTCTCATGAGTGCCAGCTATAGGATGGCAGGTGAGCTTCCTCAATTCCATTTCCCATCTAAAAAGGTGAAGAAAAAAAACATTAAACCTGCCACCAGTTTGGTGTTAGCATAATGAAAGCAACGGACTGTGAAGACAAGGAACACTAAACAATTTTAAATTAATGGCAGAGCTCCTGAAGGAAACAAAAGAGGGAAAAAAACACACATATAGATTGGTTTGAACCACAGAGGATCGGATTGAGATCTGATTGAGAGGAAGCTTTGCGTTGCTTTTTCCTCTGAAATTGAGCATGTCCCTCTCACTGACGTATGCCACTCATCCAGTTCTCCATAACAGACCCTTACATTAGCAGGACAGAGATTTGGATTAACTACACAAGACTGTGACAGGAAGCAGGATTTCCAGGCCTTGAGGTGGTCGTAGGGTCAGCCAACCTGTCAACACACCTGTGCAAACAAAATAGAAAGCAGACGTCTGTTTGAACTTTCATTTGCAGGACAAATGTAAAGAAAGAGCTGTGCTCTTGCAGGGTATTTTTAACACCCTCCCCATGTGGAGGCTGCCAGAAGGACCTATTTATTTAAAGGGACAATGGTTCTGAAAAGCCTGTTTACATTAGTGTAGTGTATTTGAGCAAATAAAGCAGTATCATCAGTTGTTAGTGAGTACTTTTAAATGTGTGTTTTACTTTCGAAAAGCAAATAAACTTACATCCCCATGTAAAATTTGAGGATATCTGCTGTCAAACTTGCAGTCAGACTGCCATGTCTCATTATGGTTCTTAACAAATAATGCACGGTGACTGTTGGTGCTTAGCAGAGGGTCTCTTATTACCTGGTTATAATTCATGGATGTGAAAATGATAGATATCCAGATTGTCACCCATTCAAGTTGATTACACAGCCCATTATGTCCAAAGTGTTATTTCTCTTCCTTGTTGGCCTCTGCATGCACATTTTGTTTTTTTCAATGTTACAGTTTGCCATCACCCATTAAAATAGCTTTTCTTTGACAATGTTTTACAAATATTGACTTGTCATGGTTTAATAAATCACAATATAAAGAGAATAATTGACATGCCATTCGAGGTGCTCTGTGAACAGTTTCACAGACAGGTCTGTTATAAATAGATAGTGAAAAATGGGCAAACACACTCAGTTGCCAGTTTATTAGGCAGCAAACAAAATCTAATGCATTCTAACACAACATCCCTGCCATAAATCCCACCTCCATCAATGTTACAATGATTTAGAGAGGTGGAATAAAACTGAAATGAATTCTGCTTGTTAAGCTAACAGCAAAACGCAATTAGCAATGACTGAATGAGGTTGATTTATTCTTTTTGTTTTGGTTTATCTAAGTTTTACTTTTTCTTTTCCTAAGCCATTCACAGCTTCCCATTTCCCTCTTAGCATTTTACACTTGGTGGGTCAGAGAGTGAGTAAAAAGAGAGTTGTGTAATCCCCTCCCCTCCCCTCCCTTCCCCTGCACTTAGCCAGACAACAAGAAACATCTGGACGCAGAACAGAGAGTTCAGAACGCACCCTTCCCCACCTTGGATGAGCCCAACAATGCTTGGCTCAGACTGTGCACTTGGAGTCTGGACACCCTACTGTTATCCTACCAAACCCTTTGCAAAAGTGTTGCATTCTTATCGTGACTTTGCTGATTTCTGAGAAGAATGTGTGGGTGTATTCTGTTGTCGAGTGCTTGCTGTGTTGTGTAAAGTGTGTAATTTTCTTTCTCCGAGTGGGGTAAAAGGTGTTATTTTCCTCTCTGCATTTTCGATCCTGACAAGCTGAAACTGTTTTTCTAAAGGGTTTTAATGTTGTGTGTCTTCAGGTTTTCAGGTGTGTTTTCTCACTAAATTTACACATTTCAAGTGATTTTTTTTCATCATTTAAATGGTGCATTTCAACATTTTCTTTATGTCCTTGGATTTTGCTTGAGATTGTAGTGTAAGTACTGTGTTTACCAGCTTCTGCATTGCTCATTTTTGAAGGATTTAAGCTCTAAATGTAAGCAAGCAAGCCCCTTGTACTTATGTCATAAAAACTTTTTCTTCATCATTGATCCCATGTGAGTATGCAGTGCAGGTGCAGCGGCCAAAATTAGAACTGTGGAATACAGTGGGCAAACTTCTGCTTTTACAAGACTTTTATATTTGCCTTCTCATTCAACTGTGTCTGTTGTAGTTTCCGTTCGGTCCTGCTCATGTTTTTATAGTTGGGACACGCCAACCACTTTGCAATGTCAAGACACAGTGGTTGATGCAGACTACGTTTCCCCTAAACTCATGCAAATGGAAATAGTTGCTATATTGGTGAAATGTGGTGGTAAATTAGTGGTTATTGTGGTGCCTCTGGCTGAGACTGGCGATTTTGAGAAACATATTTTATTTGCATATTTATATGCAAGAGCGTATCCCTTAGAATAGGCTAATACAGGGAGGCTGAACAATTTACCATTTTAGTTTAAAAGAGGCAAGTTTTTGAATTTCAAGAGACACATTTTTCAATCATATTGTAATTTTAATAATCATATCAAGCAGAAGCAAGTAACAGTTTAACCTGGCAACTGTTGATTTCCCGCATCGACAACTCTCGCAGGCAAATTTACTCGGCTGGAGCTAATTAAAGTTAATTCTGAGATTTGGCAAAACAGCAACAACAACAAAAAAAAATCAACCTTTGTTGCTGTTGCGCTTTGCTTCTTGGGGTCTGCACTGTTAACAATTTGCCAGAGACGGTGTCGGTGAAGAAGACACAAATTAAATCTGTATTATTTTTTAAGCATAAAGACATAAAGAGAGGGCAATGTGGTTTGTAGATAAAACAATCAGGAAACAGTTCAGCTCATGTCAGTTTCAGAATTGAGACATTTATAAGTTAACTAGGTAGTTGATAGTTGATGGTGAATGATAGTCATTTGTCTCCCAGAGTTAACCCTTAAATTGGCTTTGAGTTATATTTTTATAACGGCATCAAATGAAAATTATGAAGCATTGTGACAATATACAAAGATTTTTTTGAAGAGATGAAAATTATCATCCCAATCTTCAGCATTCCTTGCTCAATGGAACTTAAGGCACATTCAGCTCTCTGTTTAGCTGTCTAGCATGTAGCTTTAATGTTTTGGATAACTCTCACAGCACATAATATCATTGTTCTAAGCTTATCATCATGAAAGCTCTGAATCAGGACCCCTGGGACTCAGAATGTAAGCAGCTCATCCTGTAAGTCTGTGCAGCATTATTGCAATGCTTTCAACAGCCAGATACCAATCAGATACCAAAAGAGGTCAGATGTAATTTGGCAGTGGATAGATCAGTTGGGTGTGAACATCAAGTGTTATAAAGCCTCAGTGTAGAGTGTTTTGGGGTTTTTGAGTAGTTGGTGTCCAGCACCTGTAAGTCTACAAGAGTGAAGTCTATGCTGGTAGGATCAATGGGAATTAAGTGTAATTTTATATGACTGTATTAATAAAGAAACAAGACAGGTTTGAGATATGGATGATTGCATATTCTGTTCATTATGTAAACCCCAAATACACAGGCAAGTTTAATTTATAGAATAAATGCAGTTTGCATCACAATCATGCTACATATTTTTGTTTTGAGGTTGTTTAAAGTCAGTGTAAAGGAAAAGCTGCAAAGTGTGGGCTTGGATTAAGTGATGGCTCACTGGGATTCTTATAATGTGCCTACCAGGCATTCACAAGTTTGACCCATAATTTCTCGACCATATATCTGCTCATTGTGTCCACATTGTGACACACAATGAAACTGGGTCTTTCCCTCCCTCGTGTTTTCCACCATGTAGTCATTAAGTCATTGACAATGGGCTTCTCAGGAGAAATGTCCTTTTTAATTTATGAAAACCTCTGCTGTCTCCACGGTCAGCCACCCTCCTCACTGAGGTTATAGCCTTTTGTATACAGTGCATGTAGACTGTTTCCACCTTAGCGGCTAACATTTAGCAAAGGGGCTGAATGTATGATGAGCCTGACCTGCTCCTTTCTGCCCCTGGCAGTGCTCTTTCATTTCTCTTATCCTTACCTTGTTTTTTTCCAAGTTGACTTGACCTTGACAGAAGAGTATAGGGGGAGTATGGGATCGCATTTTCCCTGACCGCCACCCTCACATGATCTGAGATGATGAACTGCAGGGCCTGGTGACATCCATCTTTTCCCACCCGCACCTCCTCCTCTTCTTCTCACAGCTCTTCCCTCACCTCCTCTCTTCCTTGGCTGCCTTTGTTCCACTAAAGATGGGCAGGAAATGAAAACCTTGCAGTTGGAAAATAATGAAACTCCTAAGAGATGGAGGGCTGATTGTTTAAATGCACCATATAACAAATTCTATTTAAAGACTGAATCATGTTAAAAGCGCTAGTGTTTTCCAGTGAAAACCAGGTTAGCTTCCTCCTCTTTTAACATTTTCCCATATGGGAAAGCAGAGCAGAGACAGTATATGAATATTTACCTTATTAGAGGTGTGCTGGCAGTTAATCTAAGCATCGCACAGGTTTTGAAGCAGAGCGCAGACATATTGCATCTCTTAGGTATTTAATTGTCTTTAAATGTCAGCGCGGGTGATGATACCATTGGGAGATCATTACAAGCCTCGCTGGCTTAAATAAGCTTACTTCTAACCAGACAGCTGAATGGCAGTGCTGATTGGCTGTTTGACTGGCAGAACTGATATATTTTCTCCAGCTAGAATTTAATTTGTGTAATCATACAGGCAACCTTTTAGAAACAGTTGTTAAAAGTGTCGTTGAACACATGGTTTGATTGAAAACTACAAATCTGCTTTGGGCTTTGGTCTGTCAGTTATGCCGCTATTTTCTTTGTGGGAAATGGAATAGCTGCCTTCTACTCAGTCAGAACTGAAACATGTTATTTTCTACGACTGTTCCAAACGAGCACCAACATGCATGTAATTTAATGCCTTCATTAATAATGATAAGGTTGATTAGTTGATTATTATGACGACATTTGGAACACCAGAGTCCCTCGAGGCCCTGGTGCATCTTAATCTCATTTACGTAAGGGTCGGTTAATTTACATGTCTGGACCACTTGGCCATGTAAATGATGATATTATCAACATACTGGAAATCCTGTTGTGTGTGCAGTTTTAACAGCCTTCAGCCGTCTTTCCCTCCACAAATGGCACTGTGTGCTGTGATGTTTTTCAGCCACAGAACCACAGATTTTGTATTTTTTTAACTTTTTTTTTTTTCTTCATTTTTTCATTTTTTCCTATGAGCTTAATGTTCACAAGTTGAACATTCACAGTCAGGGGACATCCCAGTCAAAGAGGCGTTTTGTGAGAACCTTTGTTCTCAGTCATCCTGGCAGCAGGGTTTAAAGGATATCTTTGTCAGCGTGTCCCTCCATCAGCCAGCCCACTACTTTAGTTTGGTCTGAAATATGAATCCTATGTAATATAAATATGATATGATGAATGAAAAGTATAATGTTTGTGACCAAATTCCTGCAAACTACTGATATGTTTCACAGCACCACTGCAGCAGATTTCAGAATAATGAAATGAAGGTGTTAACATGGTGACTTGCATACATACCCACATACAAGCATACATGCCTAATGTCATTGTGTTAGAATGTCACTGTGAGCATGTAAGCATGCTTGTGTTTGCGTTGAGCTGCCTTGCAGAGCCAATGGCATGGCTGTAGACTTTTATTTGTGATTGTTAAACCCTTAGCTGCTTTAATAGCTTGGCAGATGTTTACTTTTTGACATTTAAGTAAAGAAAGCAGCTTATTTCTGTTCTTTCCATTTTTCTATTTATGTTAACTTACTGGGATTATCTTCTGAGCTGCTCTTTTTGATAAGTACCTCTTGTCTGGAAACTGCAGCAATCCCCATCCATGCTGACTAAAATAATTTTGGTTAAACAGAAAAAAGAAACTATGAGCTGATCCTTTTTCTTTTAAAAATCCACAAAAAGGTCAAAGGCCTGCAACAGCTTAATGTTCTGCAGAGACACTTTTCTGGCCCGAAACAGAAGGTGAGAAAGTAACTGTGTTTCAAATATGTTTGGACGCTACATTAGTGGCACTAACCTTGAGTGCCCCTCTTAAAAATGTGCTAATTGTTTAGATATTCTCTGCTGTTGGGTTGGAGACTTGTGTAAAACATTTGCATTTTAGCATTTGTAGCTTTTTTGCAGCAACATACATATTTGATGAATAGTAATCCACCACAAGCTCATTGTTTTCACCAATATTAAGCCTCAGGTGATTGTCTTGGCACCATATGAAGAAGCTCTCTATCAATCCTCTGTAAAAATACAGAAAAAGATGTAAACTACAACTTGACTGTTTGGCAGAGGCATACAACTGTGAGGTGGTAACTTGAGTTTTAAATGAAAGCTGTCAAAAAAAAAAAAAAGACTGCAAATGTTTGTTTCCTGAAGCAGCAGCAGGGTGTGCATGTATGTGTGAGACACTAGAAATGTGTTAGTCCCTGAGGCTGTTTGGTCAAGGGTGAAGGTTTGCCTGTCACCCCTTATACCCATATTTGTTGGGAAGCTGAATGTTTTCAAGGTGACAAAAGGAACGTCCTCACGGAAGAACTCCTCACTTGACAGCTTAATGTTAGAGCCGGCCGACCCTTTGCACCCCTGCTGACACTCCTGTCGTCTGAACTTCCTCTTTCAATTATTGGAGGAGGCCTGGCTCCCATCTCTGGCCAGCAGAGGAGAGACTGCTGAAATATTTAACTTGCACTTGTACATTACCTTTGGTAGAGGACATCTAAGAGAAATTTTAAAACATTTGCAAATGTTCCCAAATGTAGATTTTTAAGATATGAAAATACTGTAAGAATTCTGCAGATTTAGTGTTTTTGTAGATGGACTGAAGAAAAACAGATGAATCCGTAGCTTGGATTAAAAACCTAACTATAATGTAGTTTGTTGTTGAGTTTTTTAATACTCTTGACCTTGAAATAATTCAGTTCTGTAATGCTAATTAATGCTAACGAGCTTCAAAAACAGCTTCCTTCATACATGGCAGCAATGGAATAGTTCTAACAGCTCGCAAGCCAGTGACTCATCAGGATTATTAGACAACAGAAATTATTATTTGCTCCACTTTGCACGTTAGATACAAAGGATAAAACACGCTGAGAGAAGTGTGGGAACACAAACACTTTAAAGCCGCTGTAATCTTGAAGCACTCATTCCTAATTAAAACTGAGTCCATGAGGATCCAAGGAAAAAAAAAAAACAGGACTCTGCACAGAACTTTGTCTTCACAAGCACAATCAAACCAGCGGAATAAACAGAAGGCATTTCCATTTTCTCATCTACTTAATGACAGCTTCCTAACGCCTCAGGACAAACGAGAGCGCAGTAATGAGAAAAACAATAGGATGGCTTGCTAGACAACAAAATGTGATGGGAACACAGGATTCCCTGCCATTTGTTTTACAATGACTTTAACGATGCACTTGATTAATTGGCTATTTTGTTTTAATGCAGTTTTAGCAGCACCGTCTCTTGCAGTGCTCTAGGGAAAAGCAGCTACAAACTTTTAGCTAACATCTTTGGGACACCCATACTGACATAGCACGACAGCTGTGTCCCCAAACAGTTGATTGAGTTGTAATGGACTTGAATGTTGTCTCCGGCATGACTCCACTCCTCAATATAACATGTGCTTCTTGAATTATTAAACCAGAGATCATACGGCCTGTTTCTTGTTTGCACAGCAGCAATCACAACTGTCATTACAGCTGTATGAGACTCACCAGTTAGTGGTGACAGCCCAGATTATAGCTATGTAAATGACGACATGCAAAAACATAATTCATGGCTTACTGAGCAGTTGTATTGTGAGCATGAAGCGTAGAGTCAGGAGTCACTGTCAATAAAATGATGCTGCTGATGTTGTTGATTATGTAATGGCCCCAGAAATCACTCTCTCTGATTGGCTGGCAGGTTTCCTCTAAAATAAAATGAGCTGACTACAAACAAACTCATATCATTTTGTTAGATCTTTATGATCTTCGCAGTATTTGTTGACTTTTTAAAACTGAGATAAAGATGATGATCTCAAAATAAACAAACAGGCAATCAAACAAAAAACTGAAACAAAACCAAAAAAAAAAAAAAGATGTGGTCTCTCTGCTCAGTCTGCCCAAGACCCAAGACTGAGTTCAGTTCAGTGCAGCTCTTACCACATCAGACAGACAGGCTTAGCTCAAACATGGGGTAAAAGCAGTACGTCAGCCAAAACAGTGGGATTACAAATAGAAGTTGTCATAGACGTGCTTTATGGAGAAGATAAACAATCAAAGCCATGTACAAATGAAGAATTGTAGCACAGCTATTCCTACAGCAGATACACATACCAGTTACTGACTGATTTACGATCCTTAGTTGTTGATCTTTGCTGTTGTATGTTCATTTTTCTGTTTTTTCTTCTTTAAAACCTAGGATTTATTTTCAGATTTTGCTCAGAAACCTCATTGTTAGCTGGATGCATTATGAAAACTTCATGAAAGAATTCTGTTAAGTGACTAAATTAATGGTTTACGCAGCACCAGAACACACAACACATTATTTAATGTATAGACTGTGACATTTGTATTGATTCCAATGCAGAGTTTAACTGAATGACTTGCTAACATGCAGTCATTTTCCATTGGATTTCAACAGGACCCCATAAGCCCCCTCTTGACTTTGCAAGTTGATCAATAGTATTTTTTCAATGCTGACTGTGCACTGCCTGAATATGCTCGAGCTTTGTTGATTACACAGTTTAGAAGTTTGGAATGAACCGTTGCAGAGAAATGTGCAAACTTTCAGCTCATGTGGTTAAGTAGTCAGCAGGCACCGTTGTGTATGAACCACAGAAATCTGCAGAGCATTTGAAACTCAGCCCTTTTTCACACCTAAACTCTCATGTCACGAAAGCCCGGAATGATGGATTGTTGGTTGTGGAAATTTTCAATATCTGTTGGACCCTCTTCTCTTTAGTCCTTGATGACGTCCACGTCTGCACTTTGTTCACGGCAAACTGTAGCCTTTAACAAATCAAAGAGCCTGAGGTGTTTGTCTAGTTTGCATTTCTATCTCATTTGGCCCATCCAGAGTGCCCGTGTGAAAGATCTGACTGTTCATTTGCTGAATATTAAAGCCATCTGTTGGCGTTCGCTTCCTCCTCTGGACATCCCCCTCTATGTGTCGTGTGTTTGCCATTCATTACAAAGCACGTAAAGCACCCCAACAGTCCAATTAGATTAGCGCCCCAGACTGACAAGACAATGAGCACACACACTTTCCACAGATCAACAATGGAGGGTGGGAGGACGGGGCTCTGACGTGCTCAGCCATGCACGGAAGGAGTTGTGCACTTATGCAAATCAACATGACAGTGCCATCTGTAAATCTTGACTCTAGTTAACATTACATTTTTAACCCCCTGCTTACCAACTCTTATGCAATTTATCCTACTTATGTAGCAAGTTTTTTTCTACCTTCTCCCTAAGATTTATTCTTTCAGTAAAGCAAACACATTTTTGCTACAACAAGATGGTATTGTTGCATGTTGTCTTGAAACCACACCTCTAACATTGTTCAACATAAGCCTTTTTCAGCAGCGTGCCGAGTCATATTTACCTACCATTCTTCTCACAGCCATCCGCAAAGATTGTGATGGATGGTTCCCAGGTTGAAAGCAAACAAAGTGATTGGGTGCTGCTGGTGGAGGGAGGGGAAGTGCGAGCAGGTTCATCGTGGCACTGTTTCCCAGAGAAATTGATCAGAAAGCTCAAACAGGCAGCTCTGGCTTGGGGTTCAATGAATAATTTAAATGTGGATGATGAGTCAGCACTAGTAGCTGTGTGCCCCTCTGGAAAATATACAGTAAAATTTCCTATAGTGTGTTGTTCTTAAAGGGGTGAGATGTCAAAAAAAGGAAGGGAAACTAATGCTGATTTCTTTGTATTAAAATCCATTTGATATTTTATCTGATACTTCTGCAGAATTTATATGAGCCTCTAATTAGCATAAAAGCATGGCGGCTAAATTGGAAATATGTTTTGCAACTTGTCCCTCAAGTCACCTGATAGCAGTTTAATGACCACAGCAACAGTTGGTGGCAGAACTATTTCATCACTCTCCTTTCTGACAACCGGATGTTTTCTCCAGCCTTCAAAAGTGTTATTTATCTTCCCAGGGCCAGATGCCAGAGGAATGTCGGTGTGTCAAAATATTGTATACTACTCAGTGTGCTGGGTCACATCCAAAAATAAATCACCAAGCTTCCATCATGTCTGCTCATGGTCATCAGCAAAGCGACTTGCCCAACGCTGTCAGACGTGTCCAGAGCAGAAAGGAAATTCATTAACAACCAAAACTGTCATTTGGCCTGCAACGATGGTGTCTGCCTGAAAGTTTTCTTGGATTTAAGTAAAACATATAAGTGCTGGAGGAATAGGATGGCTGACCAGAAGTTTATCGACACCAATTTTGATTGAGTAATTTGGAAAATCTGAGCTGTTATGGTTGAAAACATCCTACAGATGAAACGATTATTTAGTTAATCAGAAACTATAATCAGCTCATGAAGATGTAATTGAGATATTGATTAGTTTTAGACTTTAAAAGCAAACTCCCATGTTGATGCACAGGAACCCAAAAACAGATTTGAGTTCATATAAAAGGGGCTTGAAGCGTCCACAGCAGCTCCTTGTTTCCAGTGTAACCTCACTCCAGGTCTGATGAGAGTCAGATCCTCACAGACAAATGCACAGCCTCGGATCCCGTCATTTCTATTTAAAAGCCCCTTTATTCTATTATGAGCTTTGAATTATGGAGTCCCCACAGTGCACCCCTCTCCGTGTGGCAGACAGGCTGCTCTGATTTAATGCTGGCTGTTAGTCCCTCCTTGCCAATCTCGTCCACTGCTCGCAGGCCGAGCCTCTAATGGATGTGGAGTGAAAACATGCTTGTCTATCTAATGGCCAGGCTTCTAATGTGATGCTAAAATAATCAGGAACAGAGAGGCGGGGCGGTGATTTCCGGTTTTGGGGGGGGGGGGGTTATAGGGGTTAGCAGCCGGACCCTGGGGCTTGGAATCTGGGAGGGACGACCTTCCGAGTGACCAAAGGGACTGTTGACCCCGCTGGGAGGAAGTTGTGATGTAACTCCTCTGGGATGTGCACTAACAGATTAGATTAAAAGTAATGTTGATGAATATGGACTTGATGTTTTATTCGGGGAAAAGGAGGGCGAGGAGTGGTTTTTAGCTAGAAAGCTCAGATGAACAGATGAAAAGGGTTAGGATCAAAAAAATATAACTTCAGATGTTTCTTGGTATTCGAAGATGACAAATTAAATTATAACCTGAAGTGCAAATATTTGCCATAATAACATCTGCTTCAACTGTATCTTCTTTTAAAAAGCAGTTTTAAGACATTTCTTTTCAATCAGGCTTTTGGTAGTCACTGTGTGTGTTTGTGTGTGTGTGTGTGTGTGTGTGTGTGTGTGTGTGTGTGTGTGTGTGCGTGCCTTTCTGTTTGAATGCTGTAGCAGAAAAAGGACAAGGGTTATTAAAGCTGTAATGCCATCTGAAAGGTTATTTTTTTATATGTGGAGTCATTTATAAGTTATTTTATGCATTGGTTGTTTTACTGTAAAGCACACTGAGTTTGCTTGTTCATGAAATGGGCTATACAGGCAGAATAACTTCACTTGACTTATACTTTTTTAAAATTTTATCAGCTTTTTTTCCAATTCCATTACTTGGTAAGGGTCAGTATTATTTGATTAAAAATATCAGTCATTTAAAAATAACAGAAATGTGCTTGTTTCTGCTTTTCTTATAAGATATAAAATATCAAAAAGAACTCTGGTAAAGTGTGACAATGTTTTCATCCTTTTCGGCATGATTAAGACTAAGTTAATAATAAGTTAATTGAGGAAATAATTAGCAGATTAACACATAGTTGCAGCCCTAAACTTCAGTGTCTTCTGGCATCAGGAAACACAAAAGTTTTGAGAAAATTAGGTCAAATCAATAGTTTTCTTTTTTTTCTTTTTTTTTTTTGTTGAATTTTTGACAGAACAACTTGGGAAAACTGTAAATCATTAAGAGTGTATGTTTTATTTGTTTTGGAGTGACACCTCGACCCTTACTGCATCTCTGGGAAAAAAGAGATAGTATTGATGTGAAATTCAAGCCCTGTTTGTTTGAACATATATTTCAGAAGTTTATGGGACTTGTTGGGGGTAAAAGCACCCGGGACACGCTCCTTTACAACTGTTTTATTAGAAGTGAGGACAGATTCGCCCCTTTTACTCGTTAACAGCAGCCCGGCTTGTGTTTTTCTTTTGCTATAAGATTTAACTTTCAGACGTGATTAACCAAGCTTGTCCCCAATGTTATGTAAGTTTACTGGTTAGCAGGGAGTTTCAGAGCTGCAGACGGGTCTTTGTAATGCTCCTGTTGCATGGGCGCAGAGGAAGTCAGGACAGAGCTGTGTTTATTTATAGGGCAGAAAGGTCTTTCCCTTCTCCGTGCAACTCTCCGAGTCCACCAAACAGCCAGAGGAAGCCTCATAAATGATTTCATGTCTAGGCCTGTGACTCATTTCACAGATCTGAACGTTGCTAGTATTCTTGAGTCATGCCTGTAAAGACTTTGCATTGCTTCCTCACTTCAGGAAAACCCCTTTTGCAGATGAGGTAATCGGCACTGGCTGGATTTTCATTTTCATTTGTGTTTCGTGATGACACTCCTACTAGCTGCTCCGGAGCTGCTCTCGGGTTTTCATGATAAGGAACTTTGTTCTGTGTTTGCCATTATACATAATTAGGACATTTAGAATTAGGAGCCTCATATGATTCTTATTAAAAACAAACATTCATCCACAGTAATACGCTCTGCCTCAGATGGAAAATTCTGAAAGGCTGTTCTCTTTTTTTTTTCTTATGATGAGATCAGGGAGTTCACGCTGGCAGTTTTGTGCTGTAAGATTGAGGTTACCATCTATGCAGTCACGCCTGGAGGAGACTGCTCCGACTCCTGCAACCATCACCGTGACAACAACACGCACTGTGTTTACAATTAGCATTCAGTCGATGGCTGATTAGCAACACTGTGTGTATCGGACTGCAGAGACCCCTTGAAAGAAACACCTGAAAGACTGACAGACAAACATAAACATACAGTGTGAAGGTTTTCAGGTTGTGATTTACTTTGCTCCGAGGCATTTCAGATGATGTGCACTTCACTGTGTATTAATGATAAGGCAGCTGTGTATCATCTGGGCCCATAAAACAAATCAGGTGGAAACTATTTGAACCACTTTGGCCTTTATGAAACCATCGGCTCTGCTTTACTGCTCTGCTTTATTGTGCAAACAAAACCACACACACTCACACTCAAGCACACCCATACCTTAATAGAAACACACAAAAAGATGCGTGCATGCACACACACCAAGGTTCAAAATGCTTTGCTGGCTCCCCATGTCTATGGGCTATAACGGATGATATTTACATAGCAGTTTGGATAAGAGCGTAGTACCATTAGCAAGATGGATTGTTGCAAAGTGGATGGGGATTTATCACAAAGCTAAAGCCGTGTGTGAAAAATGAGATATGTCTCTGTTCAGATCCTCATGTTTCCAATCATTCCCTTTTACTCTCTGCCTTTTGCATATCCCTTTTCTTCCTGGGCGTGGCCTCCGCTGCTCTGTCATGGCCGGGCTCTGGCCCTTCCTCCAGCAGATGGAAAAGCTCTTCCATTATCACAGCTCTCCACCGCACCTCTGAGACTTCATCATCCTCATATCTCCTGCTCTCATAGAGGCCTCACATGGCCCCCGTGTTGTGCTGCTGCCAGGCTCTTTGCATTTTCAACACTGTGCATGTGCATGTGTGTGTGTGTGTGTGTGTGTGTGAGGTTATCACTCTAATTCTTATCTGGCCGTTTGCATTATCTGCGCACAGTGACTGCATTGTGTTGGATTTACTGATTGCTGGTAGTGAGATGTTACTGTTGTTATTCCACATGGGTAGGTACGGTGCAAAGAGATGGGGGTGGGGGGTTGAGGTGGGGTGAGGTGGGGTGGGGTGGGGTGGGGTGGGGTTGGGAGGAGGCACAGGAAAAGGCCAAACCATTGTCATGGATCAAAGATCAAAGATTGTCTCTGTGATGATGGAGGAGCGGTTAGAGCAAAACGGCACATGAAAATTCAGGGAGCAGCTCTGCCTTCGCCTGAGGCTTTGAGACAATTTGTGTTAGACTGTGTGTAAGATGAGCACAGGTCCCCTAAATGTTGCTGTGTCTGACTCGTTTTTTTTTTCTTTGTCCAAATCCTATTTGCAAGGAGTAAATGGTCGATTTAAGAGTGGGCTGTTAAAAATGGCAGATTCATACCTATTAAGCTAAAATCAATTTACGCACTTGCTTTATGTTTAGTTACTTCAACACCCTCACATATAATGAAAGAAACCTACATGCGCATTATTCTTTGCTGTTTAATAATGTTGACTCTCGGGCCTGAATTGGTTGCTGACGCTGATCCACCACCTTGTCAATATGTGCACTGATAACGGGGAAAGCAGCTCTGGGGTTAGATCTATTGCTATTGATCAGCCAGTTGAATAGAGACACAGCTGCTTCAGACCGCAGGAGGAGTGATAATGTGAAGGAGTTGAGAGTCTCTGTTGTATTAGACGTCTTGTGTTTCTCAGCCTGAAACAACAATGGAGGTTTGTTTATTTCAGTTCAGTTCTGTAACTACTGGTAAGACTTGGTGGTGGTGCTGATTCCAGATGTTGGTTGTTTAAATAAATGATGTAAAATTTTTGTCAATATGCTTCAATGAAGGTAAAATTAATCAAAGGCAAACATGTTCATAGTTTTGATCGGAACTGAAAAGAACAGTTGATTAATCAATTTGATAATTAAAAAAATAAAGAATTAAAAGGATTCATTTGCAATTACTTTAGTAACATGAATGATATTTAGTCGTCCATCTTTAAGCAAATATTTTGATCACTGACTCTTTTCAGCTGCTCAAATGTGAGCCGACTAAATGTTTTTGGGGTTTAGTCAAAAACAGAAAGATGATTTTATGACTTTTTATTGACAAAAAAACAAATCCTTTCATTAAGACAATAATCATTAGACTAATCAATAATACAGCAATTCCTTGTTGCCTTCATTTCACTTCTTTTCACTTCATTTCAGAATATCAAGAGTTTGCTTGTTCTGCTGTGTGACTGTGAGCAAAGAAAGTTCAGGACATTATTCTGAGCCTCTGTGACACCAAATCTCGCCCCTAATGTGAATTTTTTTTAGACCAAATGATGGACTTAAAAAGATCATTAGAATCATTAGATCCATTAAGATATGTCAATTAATTCACATGGGGTGATTGATAAGCTCATCAAGGTTTTGTTAATGCAGAAGTTGAGTCATACAACTGTTATCAAAAGCACTTACAGTTCAGATCTTTCAGTGATTCTAGAAAGTTTGAATTTTGCGTAATCAGAAGTTGCAAGTCAGCACTGTGGAAAAAAAAGGTCAACATCAGCCTTTGTTCCATCGTTTCTCTCTGCCATGTTTGAACTTAGCATACTTCCTAATGTTGCTCACATTTCCACATGGACCTTCTTAATTGAGCCCTTGAGACAAAGAAAGCACATGACTGTACAATGTTCGATGTTGTCCATGCTCCCAGATAGTGCTGACAGGCAGTTTTTAGACTGCATAGCTCCTCTCCTTCTCCCTTAGGCCACAAATTTATCAATCACCCGTCATACAGAAGCCCAACACGTGATCAGACGGCTTTACAGTCCTAATAACTACTAACATCCTCTGACCTTAGACTCTTTATTGTTATGTGTCTCCTCTCATTTTTGGCTCAGACTGTCATCTTTACTCGAACCCTTTTTTGAGGAACATATTTGGGATCAACTCGTTCTGTCAACTGGGCAAGAAGCACTCCAGAGCACTTTACACATGGAGCTGTTTTCCCTGTCAAAGCCTCCCCACCTCTATCACTGTTCCCCTCTCACCTCTCAATTCCTGTGGCGTAGTCGGATGCAGCAGGGGGTAAAGGGGTTTCACTGATGTTACCTCAGGTACTGAATTACCCTACATGTCACCCCTCCACCCCTCTCAGTGAATCTGAAGCCCGGCTGTTGACCTGACCGAGTGAGGAAACTCTTCCATTAGGTTCACTGAAGAGCCTCTTGGGAATTCTTTGCAAAAGCTGTCTGGGGTGAATCACGCAAACTCCACTTGCCTCCAGAGCTTCTTTGATCTAAAATTGGTTGTAGGAGAGGGGTGATGTTGGAAAAAGGAAGGAATGAGCCAACGGTGCAAAACCCAAAGATCTCCAAATTAAAATGATGTACTAAGAAAGCAAAAAATCCTTAAATGTGAGAAGCTGAATGAAATGGAGATTTGCTGTTTCTGCACAATAAATTACTGGATTGATTAAAAAATTCATCAGAATTATTGTGAATTACTGGCATTAGAAAATTTAATGTACAAATAATCCCACCACTTAACCCATAGGCATTTCCGCTTGGGTAGATTTTGGCTCACTGCCCTGAACGTAAAAACACTTTTACCATATTTATCGCATGCCACTCATGAACTTCCTCCAGCAATAAAATCTCATCAGCAGATTCACTTTGATAACCTCCTCTATTTCATTTTAAAAAAAAGACAAAATCATGTTTTCGAAAACCAGCAGTGTAGAAGTAATAAATCATAGTGCTTTAGGACAAAGCACGAAGGTTCTTGAAAAATTGAGAAGTATCTTGAGTTTGACCAGCATGTTATTTTTTAACCCCTGGCAGCATTGCTTTCCTTTTGCCTTTGACACATGACTGAAGCGGTCCAGCCGGGTGCCTGAGAGAGATGTGGAGACACACGGAAAGAGGGAAGTCACGGCAGTGCGCACGGCAATTTAAATTTTAATTGCCTAGATTTATCTTCCCCATACAGTGTGACGGGCTGATAACTAGGGCTGATAGCACAGAGAGCTTGTTTGTTAAAGCTTGGCAACAACCAGATATCTGGGCAGAAGGGACAAGAAAGAGCAGAATGGATTTACTGCAACATTTCTGAACCTCCAACAAACACCCACATTCACAGTACAATGCACAGTTCAGCCAAGGCTTAAGTGCTGGATATACCCTGAAAGCCTGGCAAATTGGCCGATTTCAGTCTGTCTGTGAAAATACATCACCTACACTCAGGGACACAGGGTGTTGCATCAACACTCAGTTAGTACAGGAAACAGCTGGAGAGTGCAGAGGTAGTTTTTCTTCAAGGAGCCCAGTCGAACTTTGAAGGAACATTTAGTAGTGATCAGCTGCAATGAAAGTCTTTGCTGGTTTGTTAGTTAAAATAAACAGTTAACAAATCAAAAATTCTGTCAATACACAGACCGATAGCGTGCACAATGGACCAAGTTATTAGTGTTTTAATGTCAATAGGTTTATAGTGTGTCCAAATTTTGGTAGAGTACTGAAAATCTACATGTAAGTAATAGTTAAACGAACCATTTTAGGAACCTCCTCAGTGAAAGTAAAATAGTGGCTAATACATTATGTATAAGTGTATAAGTTTCGTTACATTTTAATATGAACCTACACTTTATAAATGATCGATGATTAAAAATGAGTGATTTTTAATTTGAAAACCTAAAAGAGCACTTTAGCTACAAAATAAATTAATGTCATTGTTACATCAAAGATCAACAGCACACATGAAAAATTAACTTACTAACATTAGCTGGCTTAGTCAATTTTTACAGTATGTGCAGCTTACTTCAATGTACTTGCAGATATAAGAGTATGAATTTTTATAAACAGAGATCTCAGTGTTTTTCGGGAGGCACAGCAGGCAGCCAATGAGATATCTTCATTTCTGTCTCGATACAGCATTAGTTAAGCTAGTGATGGCTTGAAAATTTTACCTTATCTCTAAACTCATGCAGTTGTATCATAAGAAAGTGAGAAAGACACAAGTATAGAAGCATGGAAGTGAGAAAAACTCTTGTTCTTTTCTCTGGTGCATGCTCTTTTTTTTGCAATTGTAATATCTTTTTAAGCACAAACACACAACTTGTGCTTAGCCGTCTTTTTTTCTCTGTGTGAACTGTGGAGTTGAAAAGCTAAATGATGGAACATTTCTCAATTTGTGTTTCTTCTAGTGAAATCCTAAACATGCGGTACTCTTAGCTATAACCCTCATCTCTATCACACTTTTACCATTCAGGTTAATGTCCATCCCAGCTGCTAAATTTGACCTACATCTCCTTGCCTACATCTTCTAAGAAAAAATCTGATTAAATATTAAAAAATTAAAAGTTTTGAAAGTTTACCAAGTGCATGTTTGCTCCACTGGGTTGGTTAGGTACATTAAGCTAATAACTCAGTGATTCTTTAAGTTTTGATAGCTGGGAAAGATGCCGGTGCTGGTGCACTTCCAGTTCAGTTCATAGTTAAGAGCATGTAACCATGAAGTACTGAGAACAGGAGGTCCACAGCTCATCACAGAGAGCAGACTTCATTATTTAGACACCCACCACCATCACCATCCTATATGTCCCTCCCCTTTTCAAACAGTCTTCCTCTTCCATCTCATTTATCCATCTTCCCATATGGAATCCTTGACCCTTTACAAATGTATGATTTACTTATTCTTCCTCATCTTTTCACCACACGGTGAATCTCTATGTTGGTCACATTTTATAATTCTACATCAAAATAAAGATGCTTTACCTCCATGTGTGCCCCCCCTCATTTCTTTCCATTCGTTAATGATCTATTCCCAAATGCCTCTGAGATTCATTTTCACACAAACTCACATCGACAAATGCAATGAAAGTGTAATTGAAAAATTTTCTTATGGGACACAGCGGCATAATGTGTAATTTCCTCTGTAAACGCTGTGCCACCATGCTGTTTTGTAATATGCTCGCACTCAATGGGCATTGTGCCCTGGAGTTGAATCTCAAATTGCACAATATGAAACAACAAACCCAAGTGGGCGATGGTGGGGATTATGACCAGTTGCATCTTTTGTTTTATTCATATTCCCCCTGATTTTCTTTCCCCCTTGCCAATATCCCAACAATTAAAACCATACAAATGTACTTAATTAACTACATAACGTGCTTTTAACTATCTGTTATTGGAAGTGTAATGAACCTTGTCTGTGTCTCCGAAATGTAACAAAACCATGTTTAATGAATTAATTGTCTCCACCTTTTGCTCCTGCGCAGCTGAGGAAAAAAGCCGGCAGATGAGTGAAGGAGGGAAGATTGAGGGATTGGGGAGCGTTCGGATGACAGCTGTATGAGCTCGTCTGGTGATCGAGGGTTCATGAGGTAGTTAATTTGCGGGTGATCGTTGGGATTTCTGTGAGTGATGCCTTTTGGATGATAGCGCAAGGCTGAGCGGAATAATGACTGTGGCTGCAATGGGGGGAAAAAAAGAAGAAAAATCTAGTTAACTGACTGTCATGAGATGGATAGACCTCATTTGTAATTAGCATCCGGATAGGAATTCCCAAGACTTTATCTTCAATAAAGAAAAAAACCTCCCTGAAAACATGGGGAATGTAGCTTGAAATGCCCGTTATATGTTAATGAATGCTGCTTGTTTATTTGATGGTTGGAGTTTAACATGCAGAGAAAAAGGAAGGTTGGCAAGGTCGACTTTATGAGTTCTGCATAAATCGATAGAAAACATTAAGCCTCAGTCATGAGGAGATGTTTCACTGGATGTATATTCTTTTATGGCGCACATCAGCAGCAGAGTCCCAGGATGATCGCTGTATGAGTGTAATGATCAAAATTTGTTACCTTGATCCAAACATAATCCTCCTGCTGCTCTCCCTCAGCACACACACACACACACACAAAAAACCCCCCACTAAAATCACTTCATGTCTTTTAATGTGTCTTCAGGAAAGAGGACAAACTCATACAGCGAGGTCTCCGTGTCTCACTTCCTGCTGAGTGATGGATGCATGGACAGTTGTATACGTCTAATTATCATTAGCCTCCTGAAGAGAGAAGCCTGTTGTAATGGAGACTCTTATTACTGAAACATCTTTATTGGCAAATAGCTGTTCTCCTGCTGTTGTGCTATACTGATGTCAAGATGACCGTCTGTCTTTCAGAAAAGTCCAGTTCGCAAGAGTTTGCAATGCCTTCAGCGCAACTGTTAACTTGTAAAGCTGACACTGAAAGATATACATATTTCACTTAGATGCCTTAAGACCGAAATCCTTCTTTTATGCATTTTAAAATACATTATGTTATCAAATGTCATTCAAATTAAAGTTAAATTCTAAAATAAAGTGAGCTTTTCAACAAAATACCCTGAAAAATCGTGTCATGTTATTTCATTTTACTACAGGACAAGTGCACAAAAGTCAGTTTGGGTAGAAGTCTGAAGCATTTCCTGTAGTTTTATAAAAGCTTGTAAAAAGTCTTGTCACCATCATTATTTGCTGAACCTCTGTGTGTTGATTTCAGCCTAAATCCTGCCACTCTGATGAGGGGACAGTGCATAAAAGTCAGAGATGTCGTCACAGAAATAGTGTGACTTCTCATGCGTCATGTACTTTGCTCAGTAATGTTGGAAGCTTACACTGTTCAAAGACATAGCTGCCGGTGATGGCGATGACATGATGGGTTGAAAGCAATCCAAACCTGACCGTAAAAGAGAGAAAAATAGCTCTTTTCTTTGCCAGTATTGTACATATTGGAAAAGTCTAGTGCAGAGCGTGCTTGGAGGTATGCGCACACTCATGGCACATTCTTCAGAAATAGCTTTCTTTGTACAGTGTGGTACAAGCAGTCTTTTTATGTGGACACGTAGGCTGCATCTGGTCTGTGGCTGGTCTGTTGCTACTAAAGGATATCAAAAGGAGAAGAGACTGAGGATCCTCCTTGGGATGCAGCACCCATCCATACCTGCCTCTGTTTAGGAAACAGTTTACATGGTGCATACACGTTTTCCTCTTAATCCCTTTGAACAGAACTTGATCATTCTTAGTACAGTACTTTTATTTGGGAAAGACAGGCCAGAGGGTTTGATGCTCTTAATGCTTTCAGTATCACTTTTGTAGCTGTACTTACATAAAAAAAAAACTACACATACATCACTCAACTTTTGCACAAAACTCGTTCCCATGTAGGTTTTTCAACATGACCTGATTATATGCAGATGTAAATGTAGCACTTATTGCACTTCAGTTCTGAATCATAGAGAGCTTTTTGCAGTATTCTGCCTCAGGTTTTGCTCCGTTAACTATCACAGGGAGACCTATAAACCAGGCTCTGTGTTCGGCTTGCCAGCTAAGCTCACCTGAGTATACATGTGCCTGCTATATCGACCATTCTATTGAATCATTAAGGTGGACTTACCCTGAGGGCTGTGTCTGAGCTGTGTGCAGAGGGGATAAAAGTTTGTCTTAGTGTAGTGTGTAGCTGTATTGAGATAGTATCTGGGGTTTATTTGCCTTTATATGTGTTCTCTGACTCAGCACGATAACTTCTTGGATAAGGCTAAATGGGCTGTTTGTCTCTTATGTTATCTCAGTCACATCAGAATGGACACACATTGCACACGCATGCGCAGACGTGCGCGCACATGAACACTTTCGACACAGGCAGACAAAACACATGTAGACTAAGACACATTCAAAGCAGTGATTCCAGATAGAGCTGAATACTTGGGCAGACGGCCCAGGGAAATAATCAGCTGTGCAAGTCAAATTTGAGTTTGCTTAAACCAAGATACTGCATGAATTCAAACGCAGTCATTCAAATTATCTTTAATAAGAAATATTGGTGGAACAATTTGATGACTGTCTGATAGAAAGATATGGAATAGAGAGGCCCCTGTATTTGGTAACCTGCTTTTTTATTACCTTTATAACCAGCTCAACAAGAATATATTTATATTGAATGCTATTTACTTGCAACACTAAATGTTATCACTGAATATAAATGCAATTTATGCACACACAAAATCTGATTTTTGATCTACTCTTTGGGAATCTGAAGCCCTTGGTTTAGGTTATGGAAAGATCTGAGGGCTGATTGATAAATTCATTGCCTAAGGTAAAGAAAAATAAGTTTAGAGAACTAAGCATATTTGATTTATGTTTTTCAAAATAGTTCCCTCCTACATTGATGCACTTAGTTCAGTGGTAAGGGAGCATATTGTTTACCACTTTAAGAAGCCTCTTAAGTCACTTCTTGTAAATGTCTAAGTTTAATATTGAAAACTGCTATGTTGACTTAAAGCATGAGACAGGACACACTGACCTTTTCGGAAGTAGAAAAAAAAAAGTGTTTTTGTTAACCTACAACATCAGACAAAGGATGCTCTCCGGTGTCAAAGTCCTTCACTTCGTTTGTGTAACCATTCATCTCTCCCCCTTTTCCCATGCAGTACCTCAGTAACTGAAACTAAGGGAAACAAGGTTACTGTGTCAGCTTACACAACTTCTAGTCGTATGCAACCTGCCATCTCCAGTCTTGTGTGAATCACTGCACACATATACATATTTCAAAATAGAAGAAAAAAAAACAGATGCAGTCGGATGTCAGGGAGAGCAGCTGTGTTTTCACATGAGGGTTGAGCAAATTCAAGTGTTGAAACGAGGAGGTATTTGTAACATCAGATGGAATATGACACCCATTTTCTCCTGAAGAGCCCTGGGTTGAGGGGGAGGACTGTACTTGTTATTAACAAAAAGGCTTTATCCAGACTGCCTCCATATTACTTGTATCAGCGCAGATGTGTATGTTTATCTGTACACAAGTCAAAATTAAAGGTAGGGGATGTGATCTACATTATCCCAGCAGCTGCTAATAAAAACATAAGCAACAACAACAAAAAGAGTTCTTAACGGTTCCGTTGCATGGCAGTTAAGCATGAATTTAATTGCTGTGCAACACTTTTGCATTCACTTCGAATCCTGAATACACTGATATCATAAATGGTTTCACACTCGTTGAAAGATGGATTTCAGCCACGTGCTCCAGCCTCAGTTGGAATGGGTGGATCTCAGATGATTTGAGTGTGATTGGAGAGAAACAAAGTTTCAACAGTCAAGAGCACAGTTCAGCTGTTTTTGGACCTCTGTCAGCCTGTCACATACTGTCTCTGCGGGGAAGAGTCAACAGATTAACTCAATCTTTCCAGCCTGCTGTCATTAAAAGGACTCCCGTGGGTCTCGAGGACGGTCCCCTCGGATGACACAACTCAAATGCCTTAAGCTTGCATCTCATCAGGCCCCGTGCTGTGAAGCTGACCCGGGAAAAAATATTATTTATTTTATCATGCGTGTTGTGTACTCTGACACATTTGTTTTTCCTGTGTCAGAATAATAAAAGAAGGGACTGTTGACTTGTCCGACATAAGTCCTGCAGTGTTTGTGCTGTTGTGTGTCTGTGCTGATCAAATATTCCATTACTCTGCCAGCTCCCCTGCATGTAATAGAGTGGACCAGATCCATGTCCAAATACTATTAGACTCCCAGTACTCCCACTCTCTCGCAACAGTATCCAAATAATTACCTCTCCCCACATCTGCTCCAGCTCCAGCTTTGGACTGTTCAGGTGACACCTAATGTCTACGCAGGGGTGAGAGAGATAATTGTTCCACTGTGGTATCTCTTCATGCCAGCATCCAGTCAGATCTTTAATACTGACGTTTCTTTGCATCACTGTTTTAAGTGTGTGTTGAAACTGTTCCACCATGTTTTGTTGAAGACAAGTGAGATTCCATATAAAAATCTTGTTTCTTGCCCAGAGAAAACCCAGAATATATTTTTTGTGTGCTTGTGTGTGTGTGTGTGTGTGTGGAGGGGGTGATGTACATAGTGATGTTTTATTGATCCTCATAGAGAAATCCTCAGGGCAGCCCTGCTCAGGGGATCAGAGGTCAAGGTTATATATAGCCAAGGCTCTTAGCAAAGGTTTGGGGTGAATATCAAGTGTTCAGTTGTAATTTAACTGTTTCAGTTCAGACTGGCACAGAATCAAAAAAACAGGACCTCTTCATTCATTTCAATCAGGCAGCTTTGTTTGACACAGCATACTGCAGGCACAGAAGTTAAATAAGCAACAGGGTCCTGTAAAAGTCCAATAAAACAAGTGCATGTTCTTTGCAGAAGAGAATAGAGTAGAAAACAGTGTGAGGACGATCGCATGCTTTTTGCTACAGGCTTTAATCCTTTACGGTTAAAATCTGACTGCACACATCTCTTTGTTGATGATCAGCCCTCTGGTCTTTATTACGCCTGACCCAAACTTGTCCTGATCCGCATTCTCTCAAAAAAGCCGTTAACCAGATAACTAAAGTATTTATATATTAAAGAAGGGAAGAATGAAGAAGCAAGTATAAAAAATAACAGACTCTGTAAGATGAAAGAAACTATCAGGCTGCTGTTTTGTGACTCTCCCTGCTTCTTTCTTCCACACTGGCCATCCTTCCTGCTTTCTCATAGATTTCTCCAAAATGTTCACTTCTTTGTTGGCAACCCCTGCACAGATGAGACAAGTTTGTACCAGGCAGCAACCTCTGGGGCTAAAAAGCTCAAGCCAGCAAGAAAAGTGCCAAAAACTGCAGTTACATGAATCGCCACTTGAGGCTGGCTCCAAAAGCAAAACAATCCTCTTATATCATAATGCTCAAATTTACTGCAGAAATAAACACGTTTGCAGCCAGGCGCAAGTCTTTGGATGGGTAGTTTATGGTCAGTATGAGAGAAATGGCCAATTTGTGACAGGAATAGCCACCAAAGTGAACTCATGGAAATTAAATGCTCATCTGCTTCAAAGCTTCTACCATTGCCATTGTGATTTACACCCAAATCAGGAAGAAAACGTTGCGTCGGTTGCATCAAACAAAAGAAACAAAAGACCGACCGGGTGTGATCGAGTGTGGAGCTCTCCTCTGACTCTGACCTGAGCACAGTAAAACCAGTGAGTGTGATCCTGCAGGCACGGTACTATGACAAGCACAAGCTGGACCTGCAACAACTCAACACTCGCTCAAGTTGTTTTTTGAAACGTGTGAGGTGGAGACAGTGGCTAATGTGTTCCTCCTTTTCCTCGTCTTTGATTAGACGTCCAACTGCAATAATCGAAAAGTATTCCAGTAAATAATGATTGCAAGTTCTAAAGCTCGAGTTGTAATAGAAAACAGTCTGCACCAATTAATTCTGTAACCACAACAGCCAACAGGAGCCCGGCCAACGTCTACATGAGTGTACATGACAATACATTACTGCTGTGAGTTTATAAACATGGCTACATTTACAGGCTGCTGGCCTCCTGCCTTGTTTAGCTGGATTTCTCCCCTCTAGTGAGGATGACTTGTGTCCTGGCTTGGGCGCCTGTGAAGTCATATCACAGGCTCGTTCGATTAGTGTGAAAAAAGGAGTTCACTTGGATTCTTTGGTCCTCCTGGAGACAAACAGACAAAAGACAGATTTTTCTGCTCCTTCTCCACCTCACAACACTTTCAAGCATCTATCCTCTCCTTGTTTTCCTCGTTCTTCTGCCGTTCCTCACACGTATCATCTCTCAGCAGTGTCTGACAGTAAAAGCCAACATGCCTCAGTGGTTTTCAACAAATGAATACCTGATGAAAAATCCCATATGGTTGTTGGTGTTGATACCGGGGTATGGAAACCCTCAGAGATGCTGGTTAGCTTGTAAATCTTGGTTTACAAAATATGCCTCAAGGACGGTCGTGATGACGGCTGATCTTATGATTAATGATTGTCCTTGAGGACGTCTTGTTTGTGATATGATTTACCAAACCTGCTGTGCATTAGCTAAACTCGCAATGGGCTTGCGTGTTAATTAATTACAGACAGACTGATTGCAGTCGAATTGATTGCTTTACCGCACTCCCCGCGTATAGGAACAGCTTTATCAGCGCTGCGTGGGGTTGTAAGGTCTTTATTGCAGGGCTGTTTACTGCTGGCAATATCTCCTGGTCTGCAGGGAATGTTTACATCATGGTATAGAGGAGTATCAGCCCTGAGGCCAAATTCCTCCGTCTCTGCCTCCTTTTTTATTTCATTTCAGAAAATATCTTTGATTTATACTCGGACCTCTCACCTCGTAAATCCCCCCCAGACAGGCTTAGATGATAAGTGCCTACAAGGGGAGTGTGGATACACAGATCAATAAAAGTTTGAGCAGAGTAACACTTCCCATCGAGTTCCTTTCTTCATCCTTTGATGCGGCTAACCTGAGCTGCACGAAGCAACATCTGAAAAACTCCTCCAAAAACAGAGATGATAAGAGCTCTAATCTTCTTTAAAATAACTACTATCCCTGTTTTCTTAGGTCACCACACTCTCTTCTGCCTCCTCCATCTGAAGCTCTCCACTCTGTTATTCAGCAGCTTAGTAGATGCCCCTCCCTCCAACCCACTCTCCTCTCTCTTTTTTTGCCATCTGCTTTGAAATTAATGGGCATGTTGAAAAGTAGGCTAAATCCAGAGTGACAGCTTTTTCTCCCCCCTATTTTTAAAGAGGTGCTGCAGGCGGTGTCCAACTGCGTGAGAGATGGAGAGGAGAGAGCTGGTTTATCAAGCTGTTTCTGCTTCTTAGATTTTTTCACCTCCGCCCTCCGGGGTTTCACTCCTGTAACCGTAGCTCATAGCATCACTTAGCCGCTGATGATTTTTGCCATGTTGCTCTTTCACTGATCCTTCAAGTCAACAGCCATGTTGCTCTGATGGTGTGAGATCTCTAGAGTTTTTCTCAGTGATTATTGAGGATCAACATGAACAACTTTGCAGAACTTTGTTTTAGGAAATTGCTCTTGATTTTAACAAGCAGATTGTGTAATATTTTGAAAGAAAACTGTCGCAGTAAGTTGAAATGACAAGTTTTCTGCTTTGTCTCAATGTTGACAAGTTCCAGAAGTAAGAGGTTCTCTGTGTCTCGGGAATACACTGTTAGTAGGCTGTTGTCAGTTGTTTTTTGGCCTGTGAGAGCTGGCAAGGAAGTTGATTATTCCTCTTACATCTGTGTTTTCCCTGAATTTAGTCTGTAAGGCATTTGTATTGCTTCTGATCATGGTGGAGAGAGATGCCAACAAGCTCTACAGTTTGACTTGATTAAATTTAGTCTTTAATTTTGAAATGATTCTGTTTTGTTAATTTAGTCAAATCTTGGTTAGAGCAAAACACAAAAGCTGCCCTGAGAGAAAAAATTCAGGATAAATAAACACCCATTTTCCCTGCAGTCTCATAACTTTCAATGAACAATGACATGACTGGAAAACAGAATTTTTGTTATAGTGTTAGTGCTGAATCTAAATGTTTAATGGTGTTTCATATGCATCCCTCCCTGATGAAACAGAGTGTGACATATCTGTTGAATCTGGTTTGTTCCCAAATCTAGTACACACGTTTTCGGTCTTATCTCTGAGGAATTAATGGAAGAATAAACTTGTGCTTCCCTGGATTTCTTCGCACCACTGCCATGTTATGGATTTCAGACGTCGCATGTGGGCTTAAACCTCCCATTACAGAACAGGCACAGTGTTAACGTCTGAAAGGCACATATGGGCATGCACTCACACACTCTCTCTTCACACACACAATGCACACATCTTTCCATGCTTGAGGCTGGGGGCTCTGATCTTTCCGAAGGTTTCCTCCTGTGGCCCGTGTGCCAGACTGTCTGGAGAGCTGTGGAGGGGCTGGCGTCGACTCGCCTCGCCTCGCCTGCCGGATGAAAAATCCAGTAACATGTGCTTTCTGTGGCCCAGCAACCAGCCTCTCCTCTCCTCCACTTCTGCCTCCATCTCTTACCCACCCAGCCCCCCCATCGCCTCCCCCTTTCCCCTCTCGAAGCGGATTACCGGCAGAAACTGGACGTTTGATCCTGCCTTGCTCTCCACCGCTGCTGTATCCGTCTGACAAGGCTCTTTGTATCTCTTTCTCTACCAGACTTCCCTTATGTTTCTCACTCTACTGTCATTAAAGCAAAAGATAAGATTTGAGCCTTTTTGCTGTCTGCTTTTTGATGTTTCAGACTTCACTCTAGTCTACCTAAGAACAGGCAGGACAGCTGGGTCACAGTCATGTTAGAAGTTAATTCAATTTCGCCAGGAACGGCGCAGAGAAGATCACAGAGACAGGTGTGGGTTATTTATGACTGTTTCCTCGGATTACATAGAAGGAGAAATGTAAATGGATAATTAACTGTCATAAAGATGAGAGGTTTTCACAATGAGTACTCCCTCGACATCTTAGTATAATGCTCATAAATACACAAGACACATGCACGTCACCCTCCCATGCCTCCTCCACTTAAGAATGTACTCTTTCCACTGTGACATTGTTTTTATCTCAGCGATGATTAATTGCAAGGGACAGTGCCAACAAGCTTTTCGATGTCATTTGCAGGGAAAGCGTAAACAGGAAGTATGCTCTCAATACATAATGTTGGTGACTATTTCTACAGAGAGTAAAGAGTGCCAAAAAAAAAGGTGTGACAATATAATACAATGTGACAGAGGACCGTATCCACTGACCCTAAGCTGTCATGCTTAAGTGTAAACATAGTTACTTCATTAAGTTGATGTGTTTGAGTCAAAATAAGCCACCCAAAAATGCAAGTCACGCCCCCTCAGTGTGGGCCTTAATTACTGGGTCGCAGACAGCTCTGAAAGGACCAGCTAACTGTGATTCATTTGTACTGACACAGGTCTTTTCGCTTTTTTAGTTCGACTGAACAGATGCTCTGTTAAAATAACCAGCTTCAAAATTCTGTTAGTTGGTCTCTTTAGATATAAGAATACCATGTTATACATTCATCAATATTTAGGATCTTACACTTAGTGCTAATTCTTTTTGAATTACATGATTTCCACAAGATTTTCATTTGTTTTTAATGGGTGCTATAGCAAGAATATATGAAGTTATGAACACATAGTTATAGGTTGATTTAACCAGCACACTGATTGAAAATGGTAGTCAATCTCTTGCGGTGCTGCTTGAAGACCCCTTTTACTCAAGTATGTCTATATCCCTTAAACATATAGACTCTGAACATACTGAGTTGTATCAGTGCAAAGTTTGTCACAAGAGAGTTAAACATCCCTCTGCTGAAGAGGGAGATGGATGTGCACTTCTCTAAAATTCAAGCTTCAAATGCACCCCAGGCAAGTCAGATTTAGCCACTGCCAGATACAAGCTAACAAGCTAACAGACTACATGAAATATAAATGCTTACTGTTAGTCACTGATTTTGGTGCACAGAGTCCTTATTTGGTTGAGATACATGTTTGATTCTTGGACATGTTTGCCCGAGTTCCTGTAATTTTTTCTCCAACATTTGCCATCTTGATTCTCATCCATTCACTAATCAACCTAGCTTCATCATGGTGATGGGCATGGCAGGAGATTTGTGATTCATAGATCCACAGTTTGTCCATGAGGGTAAAAAAAAGGAAAGGTACCTCCAGACCCTTTTAAGGGGTTTTTTTTAGATAAACTGTTTCTTTTAGGAAAACCATAGGAAACAAAATATTATTCATAGCGGAGTATTTTTACATTCGTCAAAATGTGTATAAAAAGGATCTTTTTGTTGTGAGACAGCCAATCGGGAGCTTTTTTATTTTCCTTTTGAGGGTGTCTGCTGGTATTTGTACAAATCTGCAGCTGTCAGTGATATTTAAGCGCTCTGTGCAAATAGGATATTATGAGAATGTGCCGAGTGTGCAAACATGACTTGTTGACTGCTGTATTCCCAGTGTGTTTGTCGTTCAGGCAACTTCACATGAAATCAAACTGCACCGCACATTAACACGTGTATTGCTGTGGTTTCATATTGCATTCACTTTGGTTGAGTGCCCATCGGAAGGCTCTCCAAAGTCTGCTGTACCACTGAGTGGATGTAAAACTGTATCGCGCAGTACTCTCTCGTTCAATCACTTCATCTGTAAATTGGCTGATTGCAGCATTGTGTGTCACAGGCAAAGCTGCGTTATGATTGAATAATTGTTTATCCAAGCTGTGGGTATGATGATTAAAGCAGGCTGAGCTTGGCCCCAGAGCCAGTTGGGTAATTAACAGACTGTTCTTCATGTTAATGGCATTAGTCACCTTGGAGATAATCGCAGCCATCAAGAGCACAGAGCTGCAGCCCCCTGTGTACCTGATAGTCTCCCTAAACAAAGGACTGACAAACATCCGGCACTAACAATGCTTTCAGGTTTTGTCCTTCTAAATTCTCTGGTAATAATTGCTGAGGACCTTTCAAAAGGTTCTGTCTTGCTTGCTGATGTGAATCTGAAAGGTACCAGTGGCAAAATATATTATCAGATGTACTCGTAGACATTATTGCTGTGACTTTTTGATTTTTCTGTTATCAATTAACCTGGTGATTATTTTCCTAATTGTTTGTTTGGCTTGGGAAATGTCAGGGACAGAAGGAAATGTCAGCATTTATCAAACCGAAGGTGATTTCACCTGATTGTTTATTTTGTAAAACCAACAGCCCAGAGCCCAAAGATTCTCTCCTGTAATAGAAAAATAAAAAAAGGAAAGAGATATTCACACTTAAGAGACTGCACTCAGAGATTTTGAAGCATTTTTTACTCAGAATGATTAACTGATAAATTGTTTAAACTCAAGTAACAGTACAACAGTAAGTAAATATCTTGTATGAGTCGTTATAAAAAGTTTCTCAGTCCAACAGTACGACTTAAAATAGCAAAAGTGAAACTGCTGTTAGGGAGGCCCCTCTCAGTATGTCTTGCTTATAACTGCCTCCCCAACGACTTTTAATAAAAACCATTCATGATATTTCTGCGAATGTTGCAAAGAAAAATCAACAACAAAAAACAAAAGAGAAACAAGAAGCAGACACAAAGATACAAATCACATCCTTTATATTTGCTGTCCAATGTCAGTTTTGTTTTGTTGGGAGTTCTTCAGATTTTTTGCAGCTGAGTTGTTCTCAAACAAACTGTTGCTATGCTCATAATGTTTTCCCTTTTCCAAAACTTTTTAATTGTATTTTTGTGAGTTAGCATTAGCTAGCTTAATGCTAGCTAGCTAAATTTCAGGAGTAGAGCAGCTTTGCGACGGGCGCAGACTGAAGCAGGTCAACACCTACAGCTTATGACATGATGAATGATGTTTTGTGTGGCTGGCAGTTATGAAGATCGGCATAGTAAGATGGCATGGCATTTCCTAATCCTCATTCCAAATTACTGAGGCCTCCTTGGCGCACCCTGGTTCATTCTATAAAAATTTATTGTATTTTATGAGCTTGTGTGTTTTTTGTAAAATTGGTATCTATACTTCAGTGTACAATAAATGTACAACAAAAGACAATTAGGAACAATAAAAGATGATAACTTACCTTGCAATGATCAGTCATATAGAGAAATAAGGGAAAAGATCAGTTTAAAGTTGTAGTGTTGTTGAGTGGCGTTACATTTCATGATATTCATTTACATGGCTGTAATCCTCAGTGTATATCAGATAACAATGCAATTTGGTTGAAGCCACAGTAGTCTTAACTGATTAAACTATGCAAGTTAAATTTGAAGTGTTAAGTGACTGTTAATGTTTTAGTGAGGCCGCTGCGTCAAACATGTAAATCTGCTCATATTTCATTCCTTGTCAATTCATCAGCCAAGTGTGTGGCAGCCTCAAGCTAACACAGCTCTGCCAAAGGTTATTTAAAGCTGTGAGACTAAATGGGCCATGAATGTGACAATGCTCTCTACAGTTAGGATCTTTATCTAAATGATGTTTAAGTTATGTGTATGTTAGTAGCATTTGTTTTGTGCGCAAGTCTGTGTGTGTGTGTGTTTCTGGGCGGGATGTGGGAATGAATGGTACGGCATCTTATGGGGGTTCTAAATCACCACAATGAGCCTTAAGTTGTGAGGGAAACACATTGGGGAAAAGATGGATGCAGTCTTCCTCTCTCTGGTCTGATGTCATAAATTACCTGGCCATTGATCCATGGGTGTCTGGGATTCTCTGCGGGCCTCCTTCTCACATTCATCAGGCCTCCAGTCTGCAGCTAATCCTTAGTGGAAATGCCTCAAACACACACTCCTCTCCTGAGTCTCCTCCGCAGCATGGCCTGTTGCTTAGATACAACACAGGTTCTTATTTATATGAAGAATGGATTGAACTTGAAGGACTGCACTGTGCACCGAGATATTGTGGCATATTGGTCTCTTTGAGCTTTTTGATTTAACATTATCTGAATTCTTTTCATACCTGAAGTAAAAAGGGTTCAAACAACAGATGAAGTTCTAACAAAATACATCTGCCGTATTTTCTTTGCCTTAAGGCTGAAAAGGATTGAGGGTGCTCCAGGAATGAAACACCGGACAACCACGAGGTTATCCAGGCAGATGGTGATGATATTTATTATAGGCTGTACTGAAAACAAGCTGCCTCTATTTGACAGTGCAAACGGAGAGGGAGGTGGTCATGCAAAGGTGAAGCCAATCTTGCACAAAAACAAAAACAACACCAACAGAAGTAGAAATCTTAAGTGTAGTTTTTACCACTTCAAAGGAAAGAAGCTTTATGAATTATTACTGGTCCAAAGAGGAAGGAGAGAAAAAACATCGAGGTTCAGAGGAAATTGGAAAAACTGGTCAGGTAGAATTAAGATGATAATACTAAAAGCTTTTTTTCTCCTTTATCTGTAACACTATGTTGCACTCTTCTCCCTCCTTCATCACAGTTGCTAAAGCTCACTTGGACACACATCCTTCCCCAGATTAGATTTGAGTGACTGATGCTTTCAGCCATGAAGTTATCAGAGCATAACAGCCGATGATGTCATGATCAGGAAAGACCTTGTGTTGGTGCAAAAACTTAAGACAATGTGTTTTTTTCTCCTTTTGTTGTGGTTTTAAAATAAAGTACCATACAGTTTAAGAGCACTTTATCAAAGTAAAAGGTTGAAATATGTGTGACAAGGAACTGCATCAAGAACACAGAAAGCATAATCTATTTGCTGTCAGTATCAAAAATTACAATCAAACAGGTTAAACCCAAATGAAGAACCCAACTCAGGACATGGTGGACAGAAAAAAAGTAATGAGATAAAACAGTTTGTCATAGATGATAAGAGAGAAAATCCAGCATTGTAAACAGAGAGGAGTTGGAAGGCTGTGAGCAGAATGATGAGGCCGAGCAGAGATTGGTTGGGAGTGAGCAGAGCAGAGTTACAAGCAGAGATGAGTGATTTGACGGGCAGCGAGACAAATGATTATCTCAGGATACAGAGAAAAAAAACAGGGCTAAAACAAGGCACAAACACAAGAAACAACTTAAAAGCACAAGTAAAGATGGCTGAGACCTTCCTCAAGCATGGAGGCTAACACGTGGCCCTGGCACTGAGCCAGTGATGGACTGGAGATCACATACTGCGCCTAAGGTGATGAGGTGATGGGTACATTGATTGTAGGTGTGCAGATAGTCCCAATCAGGGGGTTGAGAACAAGGATTACCACACCGACTGGACAGACACTGACAAACTCACAGAGGGAAGATAAACAGGGGACGAACATGAACTCACAAGAGGAGAGAAAACTCTAGAAACAAAGGAAAAAACTGTTATATAGTATAGTAAGAGCCAAAGCGACCTGGTATGAAAGTGTTCTGGAGAGCTTAATCTTTTGACAGAGTTTGGCCAAAAAGATAAAAATGTTACAGAGTCAAAGGTTGCTGAAGAAGGAAGACAAGGAGCAAATTTTCAAGCAAAATGCAGAGTCCTCCAGCAACCTAAGAAATGACTTTTGTCTGTTGGAAGTAAAAGAAAAGTTAACTGAAAACTGCAAAGTTCGGATGATGTCAGGGTTATCTGATCGCCCAGCACAACCTTTGGTATCAATCCATTCAATAGATTTCATGACCTTTCACTAAAATCCGAAAATCAGTCGATTACTTAAGTCATTGAGTTTCAGTCTCTGGGACCATGAATGCCTGCAGAGAATTCTACTGTAATCCAGCCAGTAGTTTTAGAGATGTTTCAGTGTGTGCCAAAGTCATTAACTGATTGCCTGATAGACTGGTATTACAATTCATAAAGCCGTGCCACACGCATGCCTGAAACTCTCCCTTTATAGTACTGAAGTTGAAACAAAATCTAACAGAAGTGGAGACGATAACCTGTAAATACAATACACTCCTTAGCATGAATGTCTGATATTTGAAAGCATCCTCACATGCTGAGAAACCAGCCTCTTCTCCTCTGACTCTCCATTAGACTGGATAACAGATCCTTTGTTCCTGGCTGTAGTTGTTTCCACTTCAGTAGAGAGAGAGAGGAAAGAGCACTACCTTCAAGACATATCACTTCTTTCTCTTTTCACCATTCTGTTACATTCCCTCAAACACAAAAGCCTTTCTCTCCCAGGAAAGGGTCTCCCTTTTAGTTGGCTTCGGGTTCACTGCTTCTCCATTCTCATGAATGACCTAATGTGTCTGTGTGGTGAGCATGTTACTGATGGCATGTTACAGGAGTTCAACTTCCGCTCTCTTCCTCATGCCATGTGCTTCTTATCTCAGGCTTGCCCTACATGCAATTAGAGCGTGTGCTTGTTTTTTATGAGTGGCAGTGTAAAGGTGAAGGTGGTCTCGATTTAATTATGTAGTGGTGCTCTACAATCGTGGCGACTTTCTCCTTTCTCGAGTCTATGCTCTGAGCTGAATTATCGTCTTTTGTAATGGAGATTAACCTCAATAAAAACCGTACTTAGCCTTTTTAACTTCCATATTTTAACATGAGGCCACGCGGGCCTCACTAACTAAGCAGTTCTGCCTCGTCTGCTGAGAGTTGTACGAGATTTAAAACTGTGGTCAATCCATGCCTGCTTACAGGCTTTTAGGGGTAATAGGATAAGATTAACACATTTGCATACTATTGCGATGCATTATTCATGCAGCGTTCTTCTTCTCTAATTTGCAGGAGCAGGGTCTTTCTCTCCTGACTTTAACATCTGGGTGACCTGGAAGTACGGCAACCCCCAACGCTCATTAATCCCCTCTGGGTGTTACCCTGCACATGGCACCTAAACAATTACTCACCTGATACTTAGGGGTGTGCACGGGGGTGTACCTACATGAGCCTTAAGCTATTTAATTCATAGTTTCATCCATACCAGCAAAGTATTGTATACTGGCTACAGAGTTTTCTTTTTCCAACCATTCTAAGTGTGTAGCTGTTGAAACTCGAAAGAAACCATTTGCTGGTTTAAAATATTCATCAAGGCCAATATTGATTTCGAAAAAGGAATTTAAAGGAGGAAGTCTGCACTCTTGGAGCCCTACTTAAGATCGTGTTCAGCTATTTTAATAGAAATAATAGTAAATTTGTTTCTGCATCAGTATCGAAAAGGGACTTCCAATGCAGAACAGCTGATTGCAACCCTAGAGACGAAACTCAGGGCAAAAAGTCACAAAGCACCTGCTTAACAACATTTATCATTTAGCTAGCTCTAACTAGCTCTCAAGAGAATGAAGGTTGCTCCTATGAGGTTTCAAGTGTATAGATTAGGGTTTCAGTGTGTATAGCTTGACCTTCATTGCTTCTGAATCAATTTTAAAACATGCTGTAAAGACTGTAATGCCTTGCAAGAGGAGAGTTTAATCCATCAAAACATATAATCAACATACAGATTAATGTAACTTTTCCTGATGCTTGACATCTCCAAATGTAGAGAGCCAGTGGCCTGTGGGCCAAAGATGTTTTGTAATAGCGTAATTTCATTTTGTTTGCCATTTCTAGCCGCTTAACGAATGTTAGCTCCCCACACTGAGTGAGATATTACCAGGCTAGTGTAATGGACGTTTGGTGCACCGTAGAGCCTAACATTTGGATGAGGTTTATTTGGAGAGGTTGAGTGCTGATCACTGCCAGGCATAAATCTCTCCTTACCAGAAAGCAATCAACACCCTGGCTGCAGGGTCATTAACCAAACAGGAAGTTTATGGGATACATCATCGCCTCAGCTTGGTATTTGTGTGTGCATGTGAGTGTGTCTTTTATGTTTAGGTATGTGTTTGCAGAGATGGTTGGAAACGGCTCAAGCAGCCTCTTTCTTGTGGTCACGTGCATCAGCTCATTGTTGCTGCTCTCTCACCTGCTGAGAGCTCCCTTCCTGTTGTTGTTGAGGTTGCATGAGGGTGAATGATTCACAGCCCAAGACACAACACGAGGGGATTTTCTGTGTGTGTGTGTGTGTGTGTGTGTGAGGGAGATAGTATTTTGGCTGCCTCACAGTTCACAGACAGGCATCAGTCTCCTCCATTGACTCCAGTTTTCTGACTGGTTGTCTGAGTATCTAATCTTCTATCTGACTCACCTCAGTCTGCAGGTTATAAATCTCTCTTTTCTTTTCCTTTATATTCCCCCCATTCTTGTCTCCTTTCTTTCTGTTTTCTCCCCTGTCCTCTTATCCCTTTCCCCTCTTCTCCTCTTCTCTCGTTTCTTTGTCTCTCATTTTTTTTCTCTCCTCTTGTTTCCTCTCTTCTCTTTTCATCTCCTCCTCTCTTGTTTCCTCTCTTCTCTTGTTCTTTTAATAATAACAAACATCACTGTAATGTTTTCCTCTCATTGATTTAGTTCCTAAATGATCTTTCTTATTGATTACCTATGAGCACACAATGTCATTTGTTATTTATTTAGTTTAAGTAAGTGTTTTTAAATTGCTGTTTGTGTTTAGTTCTGAGGAAAGGGATGCAGCGAGCTTCTTCCAACTTGAAAAAGTTTATATTCTCAGGAATCCTCAAGAGTGAACTGCTCTTCACTTGTTTTGTCTGCTTTATCTGGCAACACTTTGTTTGTTTTGAATCTGAAATAAGGAAAGTTAAACCTAATGTGGGAATTGGGCTTATTCTAAATAATCTGAAATGTCGTTTGACCATAGATAAGAATGTCAGATTACTGTGCACTTGGCTTGACAGCAACTGGTGGCAGAAACATGCATATCTTTCATTTCACATAATTTATAAAAAGACCTGTTTTTGTGACTCTCTGTTTTTCTTGGAACTGACACAGTGACACTAAATTTGAGCAAAATTGTGCCCTCATTTTTGATGATTTGGAAGTTTTATTAAATTAGAACCAACAGCTTATTTCCCAAGATGTTAAACTTATTATCTCCATCATGGGAAATAAGAAGAGCCAAGTACATGATGTGCATCTGCAACTTTATCTGCAGGCCGCACCTTAGTATTTGTGATCATGTTTGGACTTGAGTTTTGTTTTGTCAGACCACTTTTCTGCATGTCTTTGTTTATATTGTGATTCAGCTTGTGATAGCAGGATTAGACTTAAAAAGAATACATCAGAAATCCATGAGGCAGCTGATTGTTTTTTTCCTTACCTGCATTAAATGTCTGGCTTGCAAAAACATTTTCATTCTCTCAATTTCCACTGAACATGTTTTTTTTCTCCATGTTTGCACTGTGTGCCCTTTAATGTTTATCAGGATACAACAACTTGCATATATTATATCATGCATTCACATATTCTTGTTCTTTCGAACCAAGAAATGTGGTCCTTGATGCCATCACTCATCTCTGTGTGTAAATCATCACTTTGCCTTCACATGAAATAAAACAAGACACAAAGTGCAACCAGCTCCTTACCTGCAGTTTCCTCATCCTTCTCTATTATTTCTCTTCCCATGTGTTGTTTTCTCTCTTTTTCCTTTCCTTCCTCAATTTCCCTCTTCTCTCAGACCAAAGAGCTTCACTTTTGGCAAAACAGCCCACCTTTCCCCTTTCCTCTTCCTCCTCCTCTACTTCTCCAAACATCAATATCCTCCAAATTTTCCTGCTTCCTCTTTAATTTGCTGTTCAGTTGTTTTTTTTTTTTAATGAGAAATCCCTCATTTGTGCCTCTTCAGATTTAAGCATGTAGAATGTGTGTGCAGATAAGGGCCCACCCTCTTCAGTGGATTATTTTCGGTTTGATGTAGCATAGTGATATGGTGGAGGGGCTTGTCAGGGATGTGACAGGTCTTTGTTACCCGACTCCTTCCTCCTTGCTGCTCTTCTCCCTCCTCCTTCCTTTCCTCTCTGCACTCTCTCCTCTCCCCTGCCTTCCTGACAACAAGTCTGCCTCTTTCAAGAGTTGTTTGCTCTTTACTGAGGAGTTAAAATCAGAGCTGTTGCTCCAGTGGAGCACGCAAGCCACCTTGTAAAGTGTCTGCTGCCGTACTTCAGCTCTGACCACCTACGGGAAATCTTTCTTCTCTGCAGTCTTTTTCTCTTTTGCTCTCTCAAATCACCTCCCTTTTCTCTTACTCTCTTACTTCTATCCATTAGTTGTTTGTGGAAAGAAAAAGACTACATCCAGTTCACATACTGCACCTGATGCTGGGTTTAAAAGCCTTTAGAAGCTCAACTTCAGCAGCCAGTCAGAGTACTAAGTGATCTATGAGTAGCGGAGTTGACACAATCATAGCCTCTAATGAAAACACTTGAAGCAAGCAGTAAACACTAACATGCTCACAAATGTACACAGAGGTGTGTGTACGGAAAGCGTCCACACACATTTTTGTTTCTGCTCTGTTTGGGAAGTGTGTACACAAAACACTTAATCTGTATTTCCACCTCACCTCTGCAGTTTTATGACACTTGACTCAAGTGAGGACACTTGTTTGGCAGCCTTAAAAGGGTCTTAAGTAATCCCTGTTTGCATAAGAAGTGTTTTACTTAAAGACCTGATGTGATTTGGGAATTTTTGCCTGTGTCTCTATTTTGTGTGCTCATTCTCACAGGAAAGGCAAAGTTTGTATTTTACTTGAATTTACTGACATTTTACCCTGGATATGATGTCAGCGCTCTACATAATATTCTCTTCATAAATGATGAAATCAGTGAGCATCCAGAATTTGAATTTAGAGGGCCATCAAAACTTTATTTAACAATTGCCAAGGCAGCCTCCGTTATTCTCAACCGGAAAGAAGCTGAAAACAGTAGACAAAAAAAAAGAAAGAAAAAAGAAAACATGACCTGAGATCACAGAGATGATGATTCACAGAGAAGTGGTATTAACATAGGACCTTTGTGTTTGGTGATATATGGTAATTTGCTGGGGAAATTTTACTTTACAAATACAGACATGACAGTGTCACACTAGGTTAAGATCACAGACGACCTCTGCAATAATACTCCAATAATGATAAGACCAGAGGTTCCTGAATCATCCTTTGCAAATAGTTAAAGCAACAGGTGCAAAAATAAAAAAAACCAAACAAATAATTTCATGTCCTAAAGGAAACAAACAACTGCATGCTGTCTTCACATGCCAGCAATTTTCATTGCTATGTTTTTAGCTGTAAAATCAGAAATGGGATTCAGTTTCTCTCTGTGGCTTGAAACAGCATCTAAAGGTTCCAGAGTTACAAACTAAATTAAACCAGTATTTCAGAAAATGAAGAGTTTAATCTCTTGCAGCTAAAGGAATAAATTTGTTGGATCTTTTGAGCCCCTTGAGAGCAAAGCAATGTCTGACCTGAGAGGCAGAGAAGCTGGAAATTTAGCAGATATTTTTTTAGGCATTTTTATTTATAAAGTAATATGAATTGTTGACAAGCGGTGCTTTGTCAGTTGAGAATTTAATCGCCTCACTATCCAGTTCAAAAATTTGTTTTCACATATACTAGAAATCTAACAAAACTGTAGTCAATATAATACAGTTCATGTGTTAAAAATGGTTGTGTGTGCCAGGTGCACCCATAACACTGTGAAAAGTAGGTGAATATCTGTGTGTAGCCTTGAATGTGTTGCAGACCCCAGTCAGGTAATTCCTGATGGATTGCGCTAAGGCCATCCTCTGCCTAAGGAGATGACCGCAGCCTGTTTATTCCCAGGTGCACTCACACTCTCCACTTCTACACAAGAAATGGTGATTTTTTTTTTTTTTTTTCATCAAGATCATAGCAATTCTCCATACCTCTACCCTGGCGCTCTTATCGCCAAACATACATTAGAATGTCAGACACATCTTCTTCCCTCCTGATCCATATCTGCAGAGCCTCTCTCTCTCTCTCTCTCTCTCTCTCTCTCTCTCGTCTTCAAACCACTCCAGCAAATGTTACTTTTTCATATCTAGGCTGGGAAAATAAGCCCTCTTTTTTTTCCCCGCACACTGCATGTGAGGATCTGCAGACACGATAACCTTAGTCGCTGAACTGCAAATGTCACTTCAGCCAGCCAACCAATCGCATTTCTTTTCTCCGGCCGGTGCAGCTCTGTTATGGGGTTCACACCCATGACACTGGGACTGAGACAGATGTGCACACATGAATGAGAATGAGTCAGCAGGGCTCTCAGGTGTGGCCAGGGGAGGCCGACTGAAATGCCACAAAATACCAGGAAACTATATCAGATGAAGATGAGCTTTTTATCTGGAAAATTACTGGAGTGGCAACAATGAGTTTATTTTTGTAGCGTTTTTTTTTTTTTTTTTTTTCGAAAGCGTGTGAGCAAATTAGTACAGCAGGCGGATGTGGATGATGTCTCTCATGGTCCATTGTAGCAACAGGAAATGCAATGGCTCATCAAGCTGCAGTAAGGTTTAAATGAAAGCATTGTGCACTTTCCAAGGCCTGTGGAGTGAAGATGCTCTGCAGCACACTGCTGTATTATGTTACTTTACCTGAAAACCCACTTATGCTGTGGTTGGAACCTTAAAGACATGCTATCAGTAACCAAATTTGGATTTTGACTCACAGTGCTGGTGGATTAGGGTCTTATTAATATGGTTCAACTCACTGCTTAATCAAAAACTTTTGCATATACATATATTCGAGTCTACATTCATTATTCAGGTTGAAATTATAATTTATGTGCACATTTTAACAATATTTCAGACATTTTTAAAGACACCTTGAGGAAATAAGTTTTCTAAGCAACACATTTTTAATTAGAAATATGAAACAACAAACTCTCTGTTTTAATGGCAGGGCCTTCAGTATGCTTAAGGGTAAAGTGGGTATCACATAACATGTGTATTATTAACACTTTTGAAGCAGTTATTTCATTACCAGCGATAGCAAAGCTTGCTAGCAAATTTTAAATCAGTTTTTGTCGGGATTTTGTTTCAAGCATGACATTGAAATAAACAGTTCACACGCAGTATAAGGGGTGTCACACATTTAATTTAGTGAATAAGCATTGGTTCCTTTACCCGTTTTATACAGCCATTACAAAGTTGATGCATGTTGTCAAAGCTTTCAGTGGAAAAGGCAATCATGCATTTTGTTCTACATTGCCTCTCTCACTCGACTTACTTCCAGTGTACATTTCTGCCTTCGTGGCCATCAGCTCATTTGACACACGCACAGAGAAATGAAAGGGCATATCTGAGCAGCATCTGGATTTACGTGTTAGGTAAATGTGTTCTTCACACAGACACACACACACTCAGAGATGGGAGACGGGGAGGCAGTTATGCTTATCATTAATATTTCAATACTCCAGTGCAGTTATTGGTCCATTCTCCAGCCCTCAAGGTTTATCTTTGTGATGGCATATTTTAGGGACCGAGACTATTGAAATTCGTGACCAGAGAATATTTATTATGCAGTTTATTATGAGTGTTCTTGGCTGCTGCAGGGACCTTATTACCTACCACTTCAAGCTGTGCTTTATTTGCGTAAATGCGTGTTATCCACTGCTGAAAAAGTAGATAGCAAAATGCAGGAAGCTAATACAGGCCCATTTTGTGTGTGAGGTTCAAGTTCATAAAATAAGATTACACATATTTGTGTTAATCTATAAAGATTTTATGTTTAATGAATTTCTCAACCAATATGGTAAAGAGAGACTTTAAACTTGGGTTTAATAAGTTTTAAATCCTACTCATTGGGTGCTGAGAAGAGACTTTGCTGTTTAATTATTGCATGGCAGCCTCTTACCTCTGTATCATCTTATCTGTATCTCTAAATACCCTGAAGTGATTGTCTCTTCTTCTCTTCCCCTGTGTGTCTGATATTGGGTAACAAACCAGTGTTACTCATTCAAAAAACCTTCACTGAATAAACAAGCAACAGTGTTTTTATTAAGACATTTTCATGGGTCACATGGTAGTTTTCTGACAGATTTGTGACCTCTGACTTTCCACTGTGAGGCCAGTGTCTCAGTCTAACAGACCACCGTCACAACCATGAACATCTCCTCGCTGGTGGGCTTGTCTGTGCTCCGAGGCTCCTCTTCAGCTCTCCTTATCTGGATCAGAGAGGCAGCCCATCAGCCTCAGGAGCAGCAGTCAGTCTGCTCACCTTCTGGTGCTGAATAATCACACATACACCAGGAGAGGATGAGATGGAGAGGCTGCCAATCATCAACCAGGAAATTAACCATTTACAAAATTGCCGTTGCATTGATAGTGGATATTAAACAGACTGGTGGAACATGTTTCTGAGGGCAAATATTCTTCTTGTTTAATCATCCTGTTGAAACACTGGTATGAATCCAATATGTGAGCTGTACACTGTCACTGAAATAATATGTGCAAGATTCAGCATGCATTTATGTTTTTTTCCCTGTCTTCTTATGTAGTTCCTGTGTTTGAAGAACATCCGGACGTTTCTCAAGGTATGCCACGACAAGTTCGGCCTACGCAACAGTGAGCTGTTCGACCCTTTTGACCTGTTTGATGTGAGAGACTTCGGCAAGGTGAGTAAAACATTACACACATGCATGGATGCTTTACTTTTCAGCCTGTGAGAACGGTGGGCATTTCAACTGATACTGTGATCAGTTTGAAAAATGGAGCTGCCCGTGGACTATACTCTAACTACAGCAGGTGCTTAGAGACATGACGCCGCTTGTATAGCTGATAGTTTCATTATCAGCAGGAGCTACATCCGTCTGTTGTCGCAAGAAAATCCATGATGTGCTGTACTGTATTTTTATGATTAGATGGGGTGACATACTGTAGTTTATTCACTCTCAATTGTAATTGAAAAATTATGGCTATCACATAAAATATTCTTCTTTTTAATTTTACATAAAATATGATGCTTTCAGCTATGTACTCTTATTCATTTTTCTCTCGTTACCTTGTAGGAAGTATGTTGTGTGTGTGGTGGAAGTGTACAGGCGTGTATTTGTGTGTAAAGCTGTCATTGTTGTCCTCATGTGATTTGCTCGGTTAAAGGCAAATCTGCCAGTTACATTAACCTCAATATGGAGTCAAGAGCTCAGAAGAGCATTCGGTGCAACACTTCAGGGTCAGCAGCCTCCTGTCCTGTCATGAGCGACTCGAGTTGAACTCAGCTCTGCCTTCTAATAGCCTGCATGTGGAACACAGTGTGGTTGTGAGTTTTGGCTCTGCAGTAAAGGTGGTTGACTCACTCGCACATCATATTAGCTTTATAGAGAGCTTTTTACGGGATATTAAAGCAGATTTTTGCATTTATTAAATGGGTCATCACAAGGCCACTGCCCGCAAGGTCTTTTTTTTCTGTTCATCCTGAGGAAGGCTAGGAACAGGGAGTCTGAGTGGGTGCTCCTGGGGCACGGACATCCAAAAGGAGATACAAGTGGAACTGCTGCCCTTTTGCATTCAAAGGTGGTAGATCCGAACACTTTAATTAGGAGATAATCTGGCCATGTTTTGAGTAGCTGTGTATGCCAATGAACCCATAAATGACTGATAGAAAATGAATGGAGGATTGATTGGATGGATGGAATAATTGATTTAATATGAGTTTTGTGGTTGTAAATGTTAGATATGACGTTATTCTGTAGTATATAAAAAAACATATAAATATATTACTGGCATTTCAGAGTCAATACAAAACTACTGCGAAACAGCAGGACAGAGGTCACCAGATTATGGCATTTTTCTTTTCGTGGCACTGAACATGAAAGGAGGCAGCAAATGGGTGATAGAGGAGGGGGGGTGGGTCTGTTGGCTGATAATCCATGATCCGTAACCTGTTGGCTTGAGCTCCTGGAAGTGAATTGTTTCTCTCCACTGTGTAATCCGTTTGACTGCAATGTGTCACACACAAAGGAGCTAAGGGGAATGGTTACCTTTTTTAAGGCAGAAAGCTATTAAACAAGCTGCAGGGATAGTATGAAGTCATTAAACTGATGATGACAGCTGATGCCACTGTGTCAAGGCTGCTGCAGTGGGAATGTTAATACTTCAGCTTTTCAGTTATTTGAAGGCACATTTATTTCTGTGCTCCAGTGGTGGGTATTTCTTTGCAGAGGTGAGATTTGGATAAATTGTATTATATCTCGCTATGATCAATTCCTAAAGAGGATGTATTTGCGAAAAGTCGTCCGTTCATTTATCTAACATATCTAATTCAACATATCTGCTCTCCCTGGGGCTGAGAGGAGGGACCGAAGAAAGATAGAGAAGGAAAAGATGAGAGAGAAGAAAAAGGAGACAAGGACTCATTTGGCAGTTTGCAGATAAACCGCAAGACGACGTCTGAGAGTCAATGAGCTCGCAGTGAACGGTATTAAAATCCAACAGCAGTCAGAATCAATCACATAGGCCCTCCATATGTCAATTTGGAAATTGCTTTTGTATGGTCTCAGCAGCGGCGGGCTTGTCTCATCATTGATTTCCCATTAAGGCCAAACATCACATTATAATATATCGAATTGAGCAGATCCCTACTAATGTGGCATACATTTAAATAGTGAGAATGCCTCATAAACAGAAAATAAAAGGGGGGCTGTTTTATTCCCCCCAGTTAGAGTCTCTTTAGTTATTACTTTGGTCAGGTTGTCACTGGATATGCTCTTCCCTCTTTTGTTACCTTGACAAAAAAATTTCTTTGTGTGCACATCTGATAGCAAACAAAGGTAACTCTATCATGGATGTGCCCTTTCAGACTGAGAGCTCTATGAAAATGCTTTAGAGCACATATGTTACATTCAGCTTATCACTTTGATTTCAACAACAGCTAAAACATTTTAATATTTGCATGTTCATTTTCAATATTGACATGTCAGTAGATTTTCATTAAGCTTCCTGAGTCTTTAGCTTTACTATTGACCATGTGATGGAGGGTGAAGAGGTCATAAGGTAGAAAATGGTCACATTGAATGTCACTTGATCCGTCCCAAGACAGTTGACAGTTTTTGTTCAAGTGCATCTTAAGGTTCTCTCACATTGTGATTTAAAAAAACAAATTTTCTGGACACAATATTAGTTGAAAAAATCTGAAAATCTGTCCCTATTATCTGATCTATAAACACAAGAGTATATGCCGTCTAAGCTCGTGCTGTTTATTCGAATGTTTGGCTTCTTTTACAAAAGAAGACCCAAATAAAAGATAAAAGGGAAAAGAAGAAGAGGTTTTCTTATTAAAAAAATGGCTGGAACTTTGAGTATCTCCCTGCTGACACCCCTTTTTAAAAACAAATGGGCTTTTTGCAAAGATAGAACCTAAACTGTATATTTTTAATCTCCTCTCCAAGCCTGGAATTACAGCAGAGGACACTGGGGAGAGTAAGAAAGAGAGAAGGTTGTGATAGCCGCTTCCTCTATAAACATTAATCAGCCCCTATCCACCTTTCATACCACCACAGTGGCTCTCAGGGGCCCCAGAGTTCATGTCCCCTGGCCTCTGATCCACGTCTCTCCCTCTAATGATGCCCTTCCCAGGTCACATGCAAATGGAGACCAGGGCCAACTGGGCCGAATACTGAAAAAAGTAATTGCCCCTATCAAAACCTTCCCCTGCCCCGTCCAGTGGGGCTAGTATGGAAACAGATGGAGCACACACCCAGCTCGATGTCCTCTACTGGTTTTTATTATCGTTGCTTATCTCATTTCGTACAGGAATACTCTGCACCACACACAACATGAAGTAGGGCTCCCTTGGTGCGTTGTGTTTTGCAGGAGGACATAGTAGCTGTATGGTTTCGAGCAAATATCACCACACTTGTGTTCTTCGCACCCTAACCCATCCCCCATCATTAGAAATTCATTATGACATCATTAAACCAATGAAATACAGCTTATTACTGTAGACCCCAGAGAACGCTTTTATTTAAACACCTCACTCCATCCGAACCCAGCCGCCTCGTTTCCTTTCTCCCAACCTCTTTTAATTAGCCACCAAAGGAACATTGCTGTCATTTAAATGAACATGGCAATCAGTTTATTTGGCTGTTGCCATGATTAGCATAATTAGCCTGCACCTGTTAGCCATCGATCAACAGTTTGGTAATTTTCCGTCTGTGACTGGAGAGCAGTGAAGGAAGGAAGCTTTCTGACAGATTTGCCGTCTTCATTAAAGGGAAAAGCGTCATTTGTTTGAAATGCAGACAGTGTCTGCATTTGCATCAATTTTCAGCTCATCAAAACAACGTTGGAGTCATGACTGTGAGACTTGTGGAGTTTGAGAGCCATCAAAGGGATGCTGTGTAACTTTATAGTGCAGCGTCAAGGTGATTTTTCTGCCTTAAAACAGAGAAATTGAAGTGGCAGTTAGTGCCAAAGCTACCATTAGCCAGTGACTGCATGTTCTTTGGATAAAATCAGACATTTCATTGTAAAATATCTCAGAAATTTGCTCTGCATCACAGTTTATAATCATTTTACTTAATATCCAATGCACAAAACAGATGGAGAGTTGTTATGTGGAGGAAACACACCAATCCCCTGATTTAATTTGTACCAACTGCTCCCTTTCCAGCCGCTTTTCCCTCCCTCTCTCTTTCCCCATCCATCTCTTCCTTTCACTCGCTGTCCTCCTCTCCCCACTCATTCATCTCACACCCACTCTCAGTGCGAGTATGTTGTGATAAGACCCAGCCAGCGGCAGGCGAGCCACCATTGTGTCAGGATGGCGTGATTGCTATTGGTCGGCGGTGTTTGATTGCCCTCTCTGTTGCTCTGAATCTCGTGCACGCTGAACTCCGCTCCTTTCATTTCCTTTTTCTGTGCTCTACGGCTAAAAATAGCTAGTTGCTTAGCATCCACGCCCAGCGCTACAAACATCTGGAATGTGCCTCAGCCACTGTTGGCTTGCCGAATGCCCGCCTGAAGGCTTTTTTACTGAAGTAGGTCTTAACCTCAGTCACAAACCCTCGGTCTGGCCCTGAGCTCATGTGATCATGTGTGAGCATTTTCAAACATGCAGAGATCATTAAATTGTCGATTCCTCTGCTGTCTTTACTTTGTTTTTCAGGTATTTGCTCATAGCTCAGTTCCTCATGTCTTACTTTTTATGACAATTTAGGATTGTGAGAAATACCATCAATCAGTTTTACATTTGTGTGCCAAACAGAAAGTGTCACGTTCTAGGACATTTTAGAGTGTCTTAGTACCACAAAAAAATATATCAATGGTTTTAGTATAAAACAAAATAAGGAAGTGAAAAATCTTGATGGTTTTGTCAGATTTAATGCAGATGCTCTTCTCTGTCTTTTATGTCTTTGAATTACAACTTCCATCATATTTTGTGGGACTCAAACAGAAAGTGTAACATTACTTTGGAGTCACTGAATTAGCTGCTGCATACCCCTGAGGCCTGTTTTTTTGTTGTTGTTGTTGCGGGAAAATTTGTTTTGTAACTCTCCCATTGTCCGAAATACACCTGGATTTGGTCAACCAAAAAAATCTGTAAAACGTCCTGGTAGTCTCTAAAACTTCCAGTTGGAAACTGTCAACCTTGATGTGGTCTTGAACAGTGGTTTCCTGCTGAGATGCAGACCTGCAGGATTTCATGCCACCAGCATCCTGCAACACCCCCTAGTGAGAAAATCCAGCTCATATAGGCTTACACTCAACCAGAACTACTTCAGGTTAATGTGAAATATTAAAACATTGATCTTGCTACTTGAAAATGTACCATTTTACCAGATTTGCAAAAACTTAAAATTTAACCACTTTTTTCTATAACAGTGAGTATTCAGTATTTTTTATTCGTAGAAAAAAGTCTCATTTAGATTACTGGGAGGCAAGATTTAAAGTGATAAAGGAATTCATGGTTATTCATTTTCTATGGAAAGATGTGCTCCAGTTGAGAAAACATATTATATAAGGCTTATAAACAACATCCATTTACTGTAGAGGGTAAAATGCACCGTATGTTGGCATTGGTATTGATTCATGCTGTGCTTTTTGGAATGAAAAAGAATGGCTGTAGAAAAGGTAGTGATTCATGCCTGTCAGACTCAAGCTGGAGAGACTGCAGAAAATGATAGAGGGAGGTTTAAGGGTCAAGCAGCCAGGGTCACACTCTCAGGTCAGTGTGTCCTCTTCCATTAGCAACCACGTCCCTCAGCTGAAGTCCTTTACTGTCAGTGTGCAAGTGGATTTTTAAATGCTGTGTTTGCCTTGCCCTTTTGGAGAGGGTGAGCAGTTTAAAAAGATCTATTGCAAAATATGATACCGGAGCCTTGGTTTTAGTTTATTTTGAATAGAATGTTGAAATGAGGATGTTTCCCGAGGAGATAGAGCACTCTGAGAATACACCGCTATTTCAATAAGTGGGGCTTATCACATCAAATTCTTCAGTTTTGTGTATGTAAAAGCATAGTCAAGGAAATGCCATGTTCTTTGTTGTTACCAGGGCTGAAAGACAACCAGTTACATGTACAGGGTTCCACATGTGGTGGTACATGTCACCAGAAAGAAAGCCGTTATTCATCAAAAGAAGTTGTAAAAAAAGTTCAATCTCACAATGGTAGTGACTGCTTTAGCTTGATTGTGGTGTACATGACCTAAAAAAGAACCTCAATCTTGAAATGTTTGCAATCTATAGTATACCATCTGGATATTATACATATCATAGATATACAAAGTTTTTTTAGTACAAAACACATATTTAGTTCTTAAAATAAAATATGATATACAGTAAAGTACTTAAAATTAGCTTCAGGTTTGACAGTTACAAGATTAAAATGCTGCTTACTTGTAACTCATTAATAATATAATGTGGAAAGAATACTTTTATTGTATTCTTATTCTGTGATATTGTTGTTCACTTGTTCTGAATACCTCAGCTCCCTAAATACCAGGTGCCTTGATCCAACATTACACCAAAATGTCCCCTATGAGAGAGTTTATCTCTGTAACTTTCTCTGAAAACACGTCTTCTTGCCTCAGCAGACAGCTTCACGGCTGCTACCTCCGTCCCTGTGCCCTCTCACTTCACGCCCTGTCCATCAGCCCCCCCAACTGCGAGTTTTTACATAAAGCTTGCAAGACATAATCAATAATTCATTCCAAATGCCACAGTGCTGATGATAATTCTCCTGACATGAATTATAAATGGGAACTTCCTCTCCCTTCCTGTGTTTAGACCCCCTTCCATCTCTCCCCTCCACGCTCCTCTCCCACGACCTCATTATTCCTGCAGCTCGTTACCGTGATACCCGCAGAAACAGGTGGTTGCTGAGCAATAAGGCCGTTGTCCGGGATACAGACTGTGTTGGTGCTAAGCTTGCGAGTTCTTATGGGTAGAAGGGGGCTCTGTGAAGCTGCGAGGCGTCTCAGTTCACACTCACAGGACCTCCACAGACAAAATGCAATGAATCGATGCCGGCATGTACTTTTATTCCCAAATAATCCACAGTATTGTCTGGTGTGCGTGATGGATCAGCAAAAGCTTGAGGTCCAGATGACCCAAAATATTTCATTTGGAGAAAAAAAAAAAAAAATGATGCCATCTGGATTCCCTCCAGCTGTTCCTCCCCACCTGCTCCATAATTTGTCTTTGTTGTGGTGCATGAATGTCCCATTCTATGGAAGCACATTTTTCACATGTTTCACAGCTTAATGACAAATATTGCACTGTAGTCTGCTGATACAACATCAACAGACTTCTGTATCTCTTACCATAAGGCAATAGCATGACTTGACTGGGGTGATTATTGTTTTTTTGTCTTTTTTTTGTTTTTTTTAAATTATTTTTTTAATATATATATTTATCCTTTGAGCTTTGTGCGTGCACTTAACCTCACTGATGTTGCTGATGCTTGGCAGATGGGTACCAAATTGTTCTGGGCAGTTTGAATCACCTGCTGCAGAGCCTTCTTATCCTCAGTCATACACATATTATCACATATCAGTGCATATCAGTTCCCAGTGTTTCCAGTCTCCATGTTTTCCTTTACTCCTCTATAAAAGTTGAACTTGACACAGTAGCTTTTATGTGCTTCCTTAAGATTTAAGACTCATTTGAGGCCGCCATCATCATTTTTTATGACTTAAACAGCCTTTATAAAAGACAGTTATTGCTGCATGACACTTGCATAGGTTTGACTGAGGGATTGGTTATGTTATTTTGTCTTAAACTGTCAGATACTGCACATAAGTTGTGGGCTAGTGAGCCACTTCAGTTGACCTCGTTACCAATGAGGCTTTGAAGCTTTGAATATTCAGTCCAGCCCTTATCACAGGTTTTCTGTGTTGGTGTTATAATGTGTCTTGTTCATTTATCATAATCACAAAATAAGGATGTGTATTTCTTGTTTTAAGAGATGCTGATTCAGAAAGAACAACATCTATCTCTTTTCCTGAGTTGATACATTTGTGTTTCTGTTCTTTGCTGTACTTAAACCATTGTACTGTTGTAAAATACTGCCAAACTCTTTTACCAAAAGAGGGCAAAACTTTTCAGAATCAATGGAGACTGTTTACTCAAAATAACAACTCTCTCTTTATTCCCTTTTTCCTTTTCCACTTTATTTGGTGCCATTTTCCATCTGACAGCATTGCACAGCTGTCATTTAAATCCCCCAGGAGAGAGAGAAGTGGAGTGAATAGCTGTAAAATTATCATTTATTGAACTTTAAACGCCTGATACTGTCTGAATCCTATTGTGGAAATAATTGTTCTCTTCTGTTTTGGGTGTCGGTGGATGTTACTCTGTGCTGCTAGACAAACTGAGAGATAGAGACGATGCGATTTAGCCCAAACTCAGCGCTCAGCCTGCCTCTTTGAAGTTTCTCCGCTCTCTCTGCCAAGTACCCAAAAGGCTGCCGAGGTGCGATCACAACCCTCTCTCGCCTTTGGATTTGGACTCCATGGTCACTGGAGGGCGTGTCCCTGTTGTTAGGGTGGTATCTTTGGAGCGCTGGAGGACCGAAAAGGGTGGGGGGTAAAGCGAAAGAGCCCCCATAGAGTCGGAGTCTTTGAATTCCCTGCAGCTGGTGTGAGCTCTCATTATTTCTCCTCCCCTGATTCCTCCCTCCAAGACCCCACAGGCATGTCTGTGATGGACAGGTACATTCTCTTAGGAATCACTGGCATGAAAAAAGAAGAAAATAACCAAAGAGGGAGCCCATCCTCAATCATCTTTTCATTGCACAGGGATTACTCTCATATGGAGCTGAAAGGCAGACTCACTTGAATCATAAATCGTACTTCTCGTGCACAAATTTGAATGTGCTTCAGCGTTCACTTTGTGTTACGCAACCATACCATATTTGCCCTCAAACTGAAGATAATTTGCCTGTAAACAGAGGCAGAAGATGTTATTTTGGAGACAGTTGGCACACAGAGCACAGAATGTCAACGAAGCTTTGCTGGATCATCAGAATAAGCTGCTTTTCAAAAACCATGATTAAATCATGAGAGTTACCAAATCACAGACTGTGTCACGTTAAAAGAGTCCTCTGTTGACAAAAGGGCTTCCCTGGCAAAATCTTCCCAAAAAAAAACAAAAACAAAACAGACAGATTGCACAGACTGCTCTCAGTATCAAATCAGGCTGTTGTCTTGGTGTTTTAGACTTTTTATTTATTTTCTCATGTGCTGTTAACATTGGCATTAAGCAGAAGAGCAGACAGATTTGTAGTATTAGGAAGGAAATAATGCTGTGACCCTTAGCTGCACCCTGTAAGTGTTAATGGACCATGTGTTCACTGACAGTCATTAAGGTTTGACTCTAGGAGCAATCCCCAAGAACGACACACAGAAGTGTTCTCTGATCCCACAGTACCATTAACAAGACATCATCTTTTGTTTGTGCCTTCCAAACAAATACAAATCGCTTTTGAAATAAAAATCCATTTACAATCAAATCACTAAACGGTTACAGTTTAGAGTTTGGTTTGGTACAAGCACAGGAGATACCAAGGTGAGTTGAAGAAAGATTGTGAATTGGATTGAAACAAGTACTTTGTTAAAATTAGTGGCGAGTGGTTGGAGTAATAATGAAAGGGAGTGACAGTGGTCGTGATTTAAATAAAGAAATGAAACAGAAAATGAAAAACGGTGTACAGAGTCAAATCAAAGACACTTTGTTAACCTATTCATCCTGACATCCTCCCTTTGCCACCCTGCTTTGGGTCACCTGTCACAATTTCATATGCTGTATGTCTCCTTAGAAGGATGGTCTCATACAAGGTTATTGATATTGCCACCCAAACTATAACAATAGAATGAATCTTGGTGTCAGATTCATCAAAACTGCAGCTTTAAGGAAAAAGCCGGTGCTTCATATTTTTATTAACTATCCACTGACAAAAGTAGCTTTATGTTAGGTTTTATGATGTTAAATTTATAAGTACAGATACAAACCCAAAGTTCGATACTTATCAACATACAGTATCACTTCCTGTCTCTACAAAACAGGCACAGAGCTCAGAGCTCTTATCTCCAGATCACAACTTTGATGAGGTGTCCTCGGGCAATGAGCTGAAACTCTACCAGCTCCAGTGATGCTGCAACGAGACCCTGCCCTCTGACCACAGGGGACAGGAGGGAAACTGATAGAGATCATTTTCGAAAACAGATCACCAAAACAAAAACAAAATGAGATCAACAATCTAAATCCTCCATTGGATTTAAACTGCACATGAGCAAAAGTTAAGCTCTCAAAAGCTGCAAACTAGATGCTGTTGTTATGATAATACAACCCCCCCCACTACCTTTTTTCCATATCCGTTCAACATGTTCAGTCAGGCACATAAACGTAGGATTATCACCAGCTGACTAAGAATTACTGTGATAGGAATGCGTGACCGTAGAAGTGGAAATAGCCACTTTGCTCAATTGGAACATTGACAGCACTGTCAATGGCAGCCATTAAATTTGTCATTGCTTTTTATACTGTGCAGTTCATCTACAGGGGCACATCATGGTGCTAGACGACACACACACACACACACACACACACACACACATGTACAGGCGGAAATGGACACAGACCCACATAAAAAAATACAGTGAAACTGAGGGCCATAAAGTCTCTGTTGGAGCCAGTGCTCTCTGACTCCTCCTATCAGAGGGCTGTAAAATGGAAATGAGGCAAAATGGATGACATGATCTCTCATTATCCGCAGAATGTATTATAGAAAGTTGTAGCAACACATTTGAGTCTGATGGCGATAAACTGATATTGGCAAGATGCTCTAACTCACTTACCTTTTATGGATCGCATTAATCCACCCTCTCCTCCTGCAGCACTGCCTTCCCTTGCCAGATTCTGCTGCATGCGGCCTGTCAAGATGTTTCCCGCTGCTTCATTTTCACACACTTTCCTCCCTTCGCACTCTCATTGTGTATCTCTGCCTCCTACCAGATTTCATGTTCAAACTTTTCCTTTCTCACATCTGCTTCCTTTTGGTTAGCATCATTGTGGTTTTACCCATGGCTGTGGCTTGTGTTCAGTGTGGCACATGGTAATTTGATACGGCCGATAAAAAAGCCAGGAGCCAGACTCCCCATTGTGCAGTGTTGGGGAGCTTGCCAGGTGTTATAACACCTCCTACAGCGACCACTAAAATGATGCCCTCCTCCATGCTACTATTCATTTATTTCCCTGCAGGTGCTTCATAGCAGGTAGTAATGATGCTCAAACCTGGTGTGGTCTGTCTGGTGTCGAGGTAAACATAAAACTTTCCCCACTTAAAAACAAACACTACCTGCAAATTGGTCATGTGGAACCCTAGCATAAGTAGTATAATAGCATACAATGCTACATATGTATGCTTGGTGTTGAGAGACACTGTCCCAAAATGCAATGAGCAGTCAAGACAAACTAAAAAAGGAAGATGAGAAAAATAAGTTACTGATTAGAAAACAGACCAATTACATACTATCTTGCATGTTATTTAATTTTTTTTCTTCTTTTAAAATAAAATTTAAATATATATATTTTTAAGGAAAACTAATAAAGAATTTGGGGAGTGGTTTTTATGTTATATACTGGCATATTCTTGGGGGGTAATATGTAAATTTGGCCAAAATGTGTTAAAATTGTCTAAAAATGAACTTGTATGATCAACACACTGGTTGCAAGTAACTGTCATGTCAAAGGCCTCCATACATTGCTTTGTAGAGATATCTGCGGAAGTTATCATGCTAACCAGCTAGCCCAGGGCTGTTCCGTCTCAAGCTTAATTGCCTCATTATCTTAATCTTATGCAAACTACATTTAAACTCGCTGCTGATGTCCGACCGTCCTCTCGCTCCTCTTCCTCTTCACGTCACTCCTGTCCAAGCTGGCTTTGTCAATATAGTTTCCAGAGTTAGAGCCGTGATCAGAGCCTCTGTAAGTCACTTTACAGTACTGCTGTGTTCACTGGGAGGCTGCTGGTCCCTTTGTTGCTCCAGTACAGAGTCAGGTTCTCCACGCTCTCATTCCAGTTAGATTTATCAGCTAATACGGCTACTAGTTGCAAAGCTAACTGTTTTCTATAACCATTTTCATTTTTTCTCTAAATTGTCTGCGCTCCCAACTGCTAATTACTCTTTTCACATATGAGCCAACACACACACCTTTACCATCGTGTCTGGGATAACCTAATTAAGCCTATTTTACTGCATAGGACTTGTCTTGATCCGGCTAAACTGATGGTTGGCTAAATTGAGTTTAAGCAAATTAATCCTCAAGTACATTAACACATTTGCTTAATGTGTTGCTGCAAAGATTACAGTGTTTTATAGTAAATCTGATCAGATTATGCCTTCAGCAATGGAGTTTCAAAACAAAATGTTAAGAATTCACAAGACATTAGCCAGAGTTCCATAAAGTATTATAAGGGTTAAAAAAAAAAAGATTGAAAGAACAGATCATCTGTGCTTAAATTTCTTTAAGCAGGGTAATTATTTAGGAAATAAAATAATGAGATCTATTAATCAAGTGCTGTATCTGTATCTGACAGCAGATCTTCTAGGTTTGTTTTTAGAGGGATAGGTGTATTAATGTCACAGAGAAATCACTGTTTCTGACATTTTCTTGAACCTCCGACTTAGTGAGACACTCCCTTGAACATAATACTTGTGCTTGGCTTTATGTGTGTCTGTGTGTGTCTCTGTGTGTGTGTGTGCACATGCCTTACCCCCATGCTGTGCTCCGTCTGCCCCGGCTGCAATTACCAGCAGAGAGAGAGCCCATAGCTACCTGCTCATCATCCTGGAGCCAGAGCCCAGCCCTGGACAAAGCACATACAGCAAACTCCTGCCAGAGACTGCATTATGGAGATTAGGGTGAAAGATTGACAAAGAGGTAGAGAAAGATTGAGGGAGACAGGGTTGGTGAGAGCAGCAAGGCTTCAGGAAGGGGAAATTAGTTTGCCTCTGGATGATCCCCCTAAGGCTCAAGGAGAGGGGAGAGACAGACATACAGACAGGAGGGAAGAGGAGTGAGGGACAGAAACACACTTATGTTGCTTTCTAATCGTTTTATATTGACTATGTATTATGTGTCACTTGATCCATACTTACAAATGTGTTTTGGAAAGTGCTAAATAAAATAAAGTTTGTAATCATTGTTGTTTTTGGCTTAGACTCTTGCAAGCTTGAGGAGAAAAGGCATCAATCTCAGTTAGATAAAGACATACAGAGCTAGTGATGAAGTGAGAGGACACTCGCAGAGAAACAAGACCAACAGAGATGAGAGGGACGAAGGCCAAAACAGGAATGCTGGCAGAGAAAAAAGGTCAAGTGTTAAGTGGGAGAAAGAATGTTGGGAAAGACCAAAGTTCAAGGTAGAAAGAAAGAGATAGAGACAGGGACAGAAAAGCTAATTGCAGAAGATCAATAAAAAAGCATGAGAAAGAAAACTGAAAGGATGCTTGAGGACATAATAAAGATGAAAATAAGTGGGAGATAGTCTGTTGTAGTGGAAGATGGTTCACTCAGCTCGTCACCTTAGTGCCCTTTGTGATGAAGGAGAGCAGTTGTGGTGCAGACAGGATTGAAGGCTGGCTGGGAGGATGGTGAGCTTATGGCCGGACTGGGCCTGTGTCAGTCTGAACAGCAACAATAGATAATCCCCTTCAGTCAGCTTCACTCCAAGAGGGCTGGAGCCTGAGCTGCAGCGATGCACAGGCTGCTGAGCTTTATGTGCCTTCATGTGTCAGTGGTCTTCTGTTTATTCATATTTTTCTTTTGTACTGCATAAATATGCCCTTATGTGTCAGACCAGTGGTTCCCGACCTGGGGTTTAGGATCCCCCCAGGGGCCCACAGGGGGAAGAGGAGAGAGGAAAAGACATTTTCTGCTACACAAATTTTAGTTCAATTTTTTAAAACACATTTATACTCTTTGCATTTTCCCTCTGACATACTGACTAGTTATACTTATTCAAACTTCTGATAAAATAGTAATTACAATAAAAGAACAGACAAATTATTCTAGTCAATAACCTTAATCACTTTAACTTCTCAAAGGCTGTTGACACCTTGGCTGCGGTACATAAAACATGCATTTAACAGGAAATCATTTAAAGCAATTATCTAATTGAAAAACAAAAAAATACCTGTTATAGTTTTTCAGACTCAAAGATTGCATCACTTGTTTTGTCCCACCAACAGTTTGACACCCAAAGATATTAAACTCTAAATGATGCAAATGATGCCGTAGAGGCAAATTCTCAAAACTGGAAAAAAAAACATGCTAATGAATTATTGTAATAAATATTAATAAATGCTTTCATTTATTATAAAAGTTGACAATCAAACTAATTAATTTATTGGATAACTGCCTCAGCAGTAATACATATTGCTTTCCTTTAAAGGATCACTAACCATGATGGTTTGGAGCCCCTGTTTTTAGCAAAGACAGCTGCCACCGCAGGATCAGTTTAAGCTCTGCAGTCAGACCTTCAGTGGTGCAGAAATAATATCTGTTCGGGTTGTTTATGCGCTCCTATTTCCCCTCAGAAAGAGAAAAATTTGTTGTTAAGTTCATCTCAGTGGGATTTGCACTATGCAGCAAAAGGTGCCAAGCTGTGCGCAGCCTTAAAGGTCAATGTATAATCGCCTCCCACCCACACCTGCAGCATTGCTCCAGTATGGACTGGAGTGTTTTTAGAAGTCGCACACACTCACACACTCAAAGGCACACACAGTGGAGACTTTGTTAGCTGGCTGGCACAGTCATGCTTCCCGGTACGGCATGTTTCCACCCTGAGTAAAACAGTGTGGCCGTTGTGTGTGTGGTTACAGCATTGTGCACACACACACACACATGCAAGCAGCCAGTAGTCACACTGGATTGTATTCATCAAAGAGGGATGGTTGTAGACCATCACTTAGCATCCTGCTCTGTCAATACAGGAGTTATGCTTCCTGCCAATGAAGTAACTTCACAGTTTTGCTCAAAAAAGAAACAAATGTTAGAGAAAACAAACAAATAATTAATGTTCCTTGAATTTTTTGTTTTAATTGATGCTATTTTTGTGATGCTTGAAATGTCTCTGATTCTTGGCTGCGAACCTCACAGCCTTAAGGAAAGTGACAACATTTGAATTCAAAGTAAATAAAGCTAAACCGCGATGCTTTTGAAATGCAGTTCTGAAGTGGGAAAAGAAGCCAGGAACGCCATCCAAAGTCTGAAAGTTTAGTGTGACATGGAAACAAAGGAAACTTTGCTCTGCTGAATGTCGCAGCAGTAGTGGGCACATTATAAAGCAACTAAAGGAACCATGGAGCTTCCCTACAGCCAAGTCTTTGCCACACACACATTTTTTTCTTCTTTTTCTAGAAAGGGAACAAGCGGCTATGCTGCACTGTTCTGCTGGCAGTCTAATATATCACCTCCTCCTTCTAGCTTTTCCAATATCACTTGCTTCTGTTGTTTTCAAAAGGGTTTGCGGAGCTCATTCTGTGCTACACTGAGGGATGTTTAACGGCATCTGAAATGCCTGGGATATATTCTTTTTTTTTTCTTCTTCTTTTTTTTTATTATTTCACTTTAGGCTGGCTAACCAGAAATGGAAAATCATTCTAGTGCAGAAAGTCTCATGGACCGTAGAGAGTTGTTTCCTCTCCCTCTCAGTGGGAAAGCTCCGGCATTGATCTTGCTCCCCGGGTGTCTGCACTGCACAAGTTGTAGCCAGAGCTGAGGCAGGGCGCGATGCTCTGGCTCATGAACACAGGGCTCTCCCCAGCTACACACACACACACACACACACACACATAAAAAACACACACATGGAAATGGAAATCCCTATGCCACACACTTTCTATGCACATTTACTCACTTCATTTCTTTTAGCTGTATTTATATGTTCATATAAAAACACACTCATGCATTATCTTAAGCCGTATTTTCTGACTTGCATTTCACATAACTTAATTTAACTGAAGTGACTCAGCTGAAGAGAACACAGTGTCTTAAGCTGAAATGTGAGTGTAAGTATGTATGACTGGCCTGGAAGGGACTCTTTGTCTAATATTAGCTAGTCAGTACTGGTGTTCTGTGACCTTACAGGCACTCTGACAGAGAAGTGAATTATTTGCTATTCAACACCATGTGGCAGTTAGTAAGAGGAAGTTTAAACAAAAGATAAAGAAGGAATTAACACTGATGTTACCTGCTGACTGCAACCTGATAAAAAATTGATTTATGATTACTTTGTATATCTTCATCTACAATAGACAGCAGCACAGGGAAGCATCACAGCTTCCTTCTCTTTCTTTTTTGTTTCTTGTTTTACAGACAACATTGTAACATAACCTTTAATGTCCAGTTTTCATTTCTCATCATCGTTGAAGATGGATCCCATTGCTTTTGGTGGTTGCTGATTCCTTCTTTTTCCTCTTGCACCACTTAGAGATTGATATCTTTGATTTACAAGGATATCCTGACAGCTAAGTGGCATTTGATACAGATATTCAAAGCACTTAGAGGATCAATTCTAATGACTTTTTTTGACCCCATGACTCAAAATTTAGCACCACCATGAGGTTAAAACACTTACTTGCGCATCACTTTGATTACTAATAATAAATAAATACCTGCATTAATCCTTTAAACATCCCGAGTAGCATCAGCTGTAATTTGTGTCTGGTGCTAGTAACTAAATGATAACCTGCTAAAAGGCTAAGATGATGCATATAATAAATTTACAAATAAACAGAAAGAGAGCAGCGCATAGTGCAAACACTCACACAAATGACATGTGTTATGGGCCAGAATGTTTCACATCTGCATCCAAAGAACAGGCCAAAGTCTGTAGCCCATAATGTTATTGAAAACACAGTTAACTCAAATGCCTTATTTATGTCAACACATATGGTCCTAAGTTGTAATTTCCTAAGAAAAGCTTGAGTTGACCGCACCACATTCATATGAAATTCATATATTTTTTTTCAAAAGGCACACTCTCTTGGCTTAAAAGTATCAAAAACTGTCCCTGTGCTTCAGGGCTGCACTCAGAGTTTGGGTTGAGTTTCACTCTAGGCTCCAAACTTAAACTGAACTCTATTCCACCATTCCAAAAATTACAGTAAAATAACAAAGACAAAAAAGCAAAGTAAATCTGTTTCTGGTTCTGCGTTGTCTTGGTCTTCGTACCCACAAGGCCTTCAAAACAAGTCGAACCATATCAAAGCGGAGCTCTGCTCAGCTAAACATTTTAATTTGCCCTGAACAACAGCTGGGATACCTTTGTATTACTCAGCACTTTGATGGAAAACGAGGCGATATTCGCCTTATATGCTGAGGCAGTGCGGAGGAAAGTAATGAGATTTATGTAGCTCTGGGAAATGAGGCGCTTTCAGGTTTTTCAAAGTCTTAGCGTCTTGTTTTTAAGTATGTTTTTCCCCTCCCTCATGTGTTTCCTGTATATTCTCCACAGCTCTCTCTCCCTCTCATATCTCTCTCTCTGCACCTCCATCATATATGCAGCTCCACTGAAAAATACAGTTGAGTGAGGATTTATTCATGATGGGTTTTTAAGGGCAGGCTTATGCTTGAAGTAGATTTTGTTTTATTTCTTTTTAGCGCACCAGCTAAATATGGATTTCTTTTTTCTTTCTCCTGGTCTTAAAATTGTAAGAATTCTTATCAGTGTTGTTGAGGAGAGATGAAAAGGTGAATCATTCAAAACTGATGTCTCTACATCACAGCTGTTTCAGTGTTTACTGCTGCCTCGGTATCATTTCACATTTTTACAAAGTCATTATGCAGATAGATGGACGGGGGGGCCGACCTGGGTCAGCTAAGCTAAGATAATCTGTGTGCGTGCTGAGGCAGGGGAGGAAACGGTGGCATGTTCAGAGGTCAGGATCTGAAGCAGCTCCACCTGTGTGAGGGTGCTGTGCATCGAAGGAAGCTCAGACGGTGACTCTGCACCCCTCATGTGACCTCGACACACTTTCTGACTCGGTTGCAAACAGTATCAGCTGCTTTATTTTCAACATTATAGACCGGCTATTTGAAGCCAATATACCAATAATTAACGGCGAAAAGGTTCTTTATGGTGTTAGTTCAACATCTTGCTCTTTGTGAAGTCTTCTCCAGTGGGATTTTACTTATTTTATTTGAAAAAAAATCCTCCAGAAATGGGAAGTTATTTGGTATTGAGAAAGAAGAGAAATGTACTTCTCTGCTCAGTGCCATGAGTCTACGTTATGATATGACAAATGAGTCAATATAAGGTGATAATTCTTCTCTTTGTGGGGAATTTTAATATTAAAGAACTCATTTTACTGCAGAAGATTGAGTTGATACAACATTTTTCATGTGTGGGACGCAGGGATAAATAATAAAAATGAGTACGATGGTGCCTTCATTTCATATTTGAATATATTATCCGAAGCATCAAGTAATATTAGAAATCCTTTTAATATTGTGTTACATATGTCTTAATGGCAGCCAACATATCAGGCTAGTTTTATGTCAAAGCGTGTAATAGACCCGTTGATCAACCAGACTAGAGTGTGTCAGTGTCACGTTTTGGCTTGCATTGAAAAGTACACGTGTGCATAAAGTGCAGTACAAGTGCCAACCTGACACCGACACTGTGTCATGATGCTTGGTTGGATATATTCATACTCAAACTTTTTACCCCCTCTTCCACCAAAAATGTCGGCCTATCAAACACTCAAACTTAGGCTCGTAAAAACCAAGAATTATGTTAACCTTAAAAACCCCATCACTCAGTCCGAGTGTTTTCTAATTACGACAGTGCTTCAGCAGTGGGAAATGGATTAGTTACATTTGCATGCTGATATGCTGTAGAGTCATGATGTTAATAATGTCAGTTGCTATCAGCTGTTGCAGGGTAATTGCTAGGAACAGTTCCGTCTCGCTGAGGGTTTTGGGTGCTGCAGAGGACAGTGACTCGGACCTCAGTGACAAGAGACAAAGAGACAGCACATGTCTCAAACCGCCACAGATTTACATTACAGTTTCCTCCTCATCCCCTCCTCCTCCTCCTCCACCTCCTTTTCACCTCTCCATCTCCCTCCACACAGGGCTCCTGACCCTAATAGCAGCCTCTTTCTCCTATGACTGGGAGATATATAATCCAATAAGCACAGTCGCTCTGCTGCCTGTGGCTGGGACCACACACAAAAGTCACTAAAAAACACACACTTACACAGGCTCATGCAAATCAAGAGTGTGTATGCAATTGCACGTTAAGCTGACGTCTGAGTGCTTTTTTAGCAACGTGTGCATGTCATGTCACGTAAAAGAGGTGGACATGAGGGGGAACCTATTTACAATTTGGGCTTTTTAACTCACACAAGGAGCCAAAGGGGATGCTGTCTTTGCATCATTAGCTCATACTTCCTGTCTAGGAAGGACAGATTTTTATTTATACAACCTCTGGCCTCTGGTGTTTTGTATTTTGTCCCTCTTGGTCAAGGAAATTCTTAACCCTACGAGGTCCTCTTCCATCACTCCGTTTTAAGGCCGGCCATTTCTCACAGCTGTTTAGGACCCATTTGGCATCATCTGGGGTTTGATAAAGCCCCATCCCCCAGCTGCAGACGGATAATGAGTCTCCGCCTTTTTTCTGTTCTCTTTTTTTTGGTTGTGTGGTCTCATTTATTAGCCCATTTTGCCTCACTTCTCTTGTGTTCTAAAAAGAAAAAAAAAATCCACAAGGATCTCAGAAATGTTTTGTTTTTTCACATATATGCACAGGTCACAGTGGATCATCTCAGCAGGTGCACACGCCATATTATGAAAAATCTCTGGCTGGTCTACCAGAGCTGCATTTTAAGTCTGATTTCCACAAATGTCATTCACCCTCAGCTTAACACAGTGCACGTGAATGTGAATGTACCTCCAGAGGCAGGTGGAGTCGAACAGGGAGATGCAAGAGCAGAGAAAAACACAGACAAGAGCAGACAAGGCCTAAAGTGAGCAGAAGACACGACAAGAAGAACCCACATTCTGTCTCACACACGTGCAAAGTGTTTTGACTCGGGTGCACAAACCCCACGCACATAAATAAGGTCTCTGTAGGGTTGATCTTGACACAAATGAATTCAAAACCAACAAAAGCTTTGGGGTGTTTTTTAAGGATGCTGGCTGGCTGTGGGGGTGGTGTATAGGTGTTTAACTTCTTCTGTCTGACAACATCTTTCCTGTTGTGAATGGGGGTTGGCAGGTTGGCAGACACAAACAGCTTGTCAAAAACAAAAAGTCTGTGTCAGAAACCTCTTTTTTTTTCCAGAAAGTCAAAAAAAAAAAAGATTGAAGTTTTAAGGCATCTAGTGACAAATAGCTGGAGCCTTTTCAACCACGTTATTTCTTGGCTCTTATAAAAAACATTTCCATAAGGATAATATTGTCTATTGACAGTCTTGATGGAGCAGCATTGCAGCGAGCTGTTAGTTTTAAATCTATTGTGCACAAACAGAAAGAGAAAAGAAAATGTCACAGTGGGACACACTGCTTTACGAGCTACAAAGGAGCAGCGATGTGTCTGATCCAGGGCAAGAACCAAAGATATCTCGATGCTGCAGTAATCATCAGATGCATTATTAAAACCTGCCCTGCCTAATTTCAGCTAATCTGGCCTGAATTGGCCCAAGTGCAATTGGGAATTGGTTTGTTGAGCCTGGGAGCTGTCCCACAAATTGCAATGCTAATGGCGGGGCTGAGCGGGCTCCTTTCCCTGATAAAGGCAGATTTAATGGAGATATTTAACATAGAATCATTTATCAGGGCCTGACAGGCAGGCACTAAGACTCCCACCCCACACCCCTCAAATAAACCACACACACGTGCACACAAGCACCTAGATGGGCCACATCCTTTCTGTGAGTGCTTGATCCATGACGATACAACTTTATCTGCCTGTAGCAGATTAACTTAGCCAAGTTTGTTGTGAAATTAGACAAAAATGAAAAATGGAAGAAAAAAAAAAATATAAAAAAAAAAAAGCCTGAGGATTTTTATATCAGGATGGATCAGAGCTCATTTTTGGCACTACTGGTCCGTGACTGTGCACAGACAGCGAGGAAAATAGGCTGTGAGATTTTTTAAAATGCTAGAGAGGATGCATGTGAAGCAAGTCATAGATCACTGATAGAATCTGACAGTACAATACAAATATGACGCTAGCTGAACACATAGAGAGGCATTGTCATGCAGGGGGCACACGTGCGCGCTCATCTCTGTGGCAGCGATGGGCTTTCCATCTGAGAAATGCGATTCGTAATGCTGTTGTCTAATGTCAGGCATTCTCAGAAATGGTCACAATGACTCATACAAGACAGCTGTCGTAGCTTTTTTACAGGCACTAAGGCTAAGCTCCATGATTACACTGAGAACATCCTAAACTGGACTCCGCGAGCTCAGCCACTCACGTTCATGCAACTGCACATTAGCGGTTGCACATACATGCTCAGGTCATGAAAAGTGTTTTGATTTTTGTCAGTTTTGAAACTTTGGCTTCATTATTTTCATCCGTTTTTTTATTTTTTCAATCATTTTGAGGCTCCAGCTGTCGCCATCTTTGTTGTGTGCAGTTGCCATGGGTACAGATGTTCTCATCTATTGCAGGATTAGTGGAGGAGGCACACTGAATAACTCTCCTCAGTAAATCCAGTCATCATTTCCAAAGTCTGGCTGTTTGAACAGATCTGTTCTCTGTCTGTCGTCCCTGCTCACCTAGCATTATTGCAGCTGTGTGTTATTATGATTCCCACTGCGTCTTTTTGAAAGACTTACCATACTCTGCCTCTGATTGGTTGCCTTTTTTGGTTAGATTTCAGCATAGGTCTGAGATTTGTAAGAATAAGAATAGCAATGTGAGCCAATTAGAGACAGATGATGGCAAATTAGAGGCACGGTGGAGCACCATAGTTACATGTTCTCCAGTGTAGCAAATCATTCAAATCATTCAGAAGCTGGACTCATTCAATTGATAACATATTGATTGCTACTTATGTTTAACCTGAGAGCAAAGGGCTAAATTATCAGGCATTGCAGCAATATTTCTGTATTGAAAACTAGAAGATTTAGATTGCTGACTACCAACATAAAAAATTGAATATTGCAATTTCCAGCAAAACCTTTATCACTTGCAAGATATGTAACTCTCAACGTAATTTAGGGGTTTTTTTCTGTCTTTGATCAATAAGCTCCTTATGCAATAAAGGAATATAAAGTCAGCAAAATTTAACTTGACATGAATAAAATTCTGAGTTTAAGAACAATGAAATAGGACAAAAAAATGACCCAAAAAACTAAAAGGTAAAATAATACTGTAAAAAAGCCAAAATGACATGTAGCCGCCCTTTAAATCGGCATGCGGGCTTCAGGCTACATAAGGGCAAAGGTTAGATTACAGTCAGTCTTGAAGATAGACTTTGAAATGGGCAGCAGTGTCGCGCCTCAGGATGTCTTTGTTGTCCTCATCATGACCTCACCTGACCAGAGCTGCCATGTTCTTCTTTGTTCATCTCATCTGTCTGTTAATACTGCTCCCAGGGGACATGACTACCCTATGTCTCGCTCCCGCTCTCTCTCTCTCTTCATCCCCTCTCTCTGCCTCGATCTCCCTCCTTTGTTCACCTCCCCCGACTCCATCTATTCCTGGAACTGGTGATTTAATGAAGAGCTCGGTTGCCATGAATGACCTCTCCCATCATCAGTGTCCTTTCTTTGTGTGTGTGAGTGTGCTCGTTTCTGGTCAGATTTGAATTCAGCCGGCTGCCAAACTTTAGCCGTTTGCTCTTTTGCACTTATTGTTGCTGCAGTAAAGCGTGGGTTGTGTCTGTGAAACCCCCAAACCTTAGAAGAGGTAAGACCAAGGCTCATTAAAAGAACTCTTCCCCAGCTTGTCTCCCTCTACATTTCCCATCAGAGGAAAAATAAAGTTATGATATCAATAGCTGTCATATTCAGAGTTCTTCCTCAAGGAGAGCTCATTTACCCAGTGCACAAATAATCCTTTCATCAGTTCAGATGTTCGACGATGTGATTTCATGCTTAACAAAGCCAATGTGCAAGAGCAATCTAACTAATGCCATCCATCTACCCTCCTCTGTGTGTCCTTTGAAGCAGGGAGGGGTGGTAGTTTTGTGTGTAATCTAACAGTAGAGGGGATTTGGATATCCTGCTGTCAAGGTAATGCCCTGTAATTGGCCTTCTAATTCTGTGGGGTAATGAGACTAAAAGTGGATGGCAAAGGCTACGCTGCTGTATTTACCTGCAGCACCAGACAATTAGTGCGGATAATGCTAATCACAAGCTGGCAGGTAGACCTCTGTGGAGAGACCAAAAACAAAGGCTTTGTTCTGATCAATTTCACAATTTGCTCCAGAAAATGATGTGATCTGAGAATTAATAATTGCTAATTTTACCTTGAGGGGCTTTACAACATCTACAGCATACAATACCTGCTATTCTTAGACCCCTGACTCAGATATGGAAAAAAAAAAATCCTCTCAGTAAAACCTTTTAAATGGAGAGAAAATGAAAGAAACATCGGGATGAGGGGACTGAGTGCAGTGTGAGTGTTTACAGAAGAGACCAACATAATGAAATTAGAGGATGGACAATAGGCACAGAGCTCAGAGGCTCACGTGACAACAAACAGGGGGTCAGAGAGAGACGCAGTGGTTTTCATAAGCTGACAGTATTCTCGTTAGCAGGAAAAATATTGAATAAAAGCAAGAACAAGGTTAGAAATTTTATTAAAACTGAAACTTAACTTGCTTGCAGGTTGATGGTACAAGGCCTGAGGTAATCAAAGAACAAACAGCTGATGAAAGTGAAAGTAAAATTATTATATTTTAAGTTTAAATTTGAAGACCTGCTGGTGTTATATTTACTTGGCCAATAATAACTGCATGGAAAACATAAAACTTGACTTTATGATGATTCTACATGGGTGGCAGGAGGTAAGGTGAATGTGAATACTTGAACAACATTTCATTGCTCTCCTTCCAATAGTTGTTGAGATTCTTCACTCTGGACCAAATTAGTGGTAAGACAAAATGAGATTGACATTAAAAAAAAACCAAAAAAACCAAAAAACCATAAAAAAAGAAAGTAAGGTTTTTGACATTAATGCATATATTTGTGGCAAATGTTTATCATTAACTCTGAGCCCATGCATACTTCAGCATGCCAGGAATAGGCGCCCTTCATGCAGCCTGTCAGTCTTTCTTGAGCAAATCACAGATGATAAACCTGCAGGGATTCTCAGAGCCACCCACCCTCAGCGGGTGCAAGTCCCTGAGGTCGTTTACCACAAGGAGAGACTGGTGCTGATTAAAGGAAGGCACTCTTGAGTTGACAGTGACCTGTCAGATATGTCAGCTGACACAAGCCCCTGTAAATTGCCAGATACAGATCCTAATTTAGCTGTCTTTAACTTTCCCAACAATTCATCAGCTGGGCCCTCTCTGGGGTTCTCTGCTCTGAGGAAGGTTAGAACAGTCCAGCAGTGTTTAGAAAAGCTTAAGCTGAGAGAAAAAGTGTTGAGAGTGGCAAACAACGTATGGGAGCTGTGGATCCTTCTTACAGCAAAGGGCAGAAAAGGACATAGTGATGTGACAGGTGTCTCTGAGGTGTTCTGCACTCGGCTTTGCCTGGTGAGACTTTTCAAACAGGCTCCCGGTTTCACACAAAGAACTGCACATGTGCATAAACTACATAGATGCAGGCATTTGCACATTGAAAAACAAAGACATGCACATGCTCTGGCTGGTTCAGTCAGACAAAAAAATGCATTGAAACAATCTTTCTTAATTTCATGCCCATGTGTTTGTCATCCGTCTTAATATGTGTGTCTCTTTCACTCCTCACTTATGTGCAGCTGTTCATTTGTCTAGTGGTTTCACACAGATAATAAGAGAACAGGATGCTGTTGCAATTACACAGATAGGAAAGTGATAACAAGTAACATTCTCATACTATTGTATGATCATTTTTTTAAAAAAAGAACATTTTATTAATGTGAAACCACTGAAATGTTGAACAAATGCTGATGGAGGCATGTTTGTTTTTTACTGACGTGTATCTTTAACGTTTGTACTGCAGCATCATTTGCTCAAATCATGAAATATAGTAATCATTAAGAAGCAAAACCAGTTTGGATTTAGCTTAATGTGTTTGTTTTAACTAAATAGAAGTTAGGATCTTAAAGTTAGCTGTGGGTATTTGTCCTTATTTTCTTAGTTTGACTTTTGATTTCCCATATATGGCTTGGACTGTTCTGGGTTACATAATCATAATAAAGTGCCAACAATAAAAGGCTGTTTCATTCCCACAAGTTGAACCACTATGGCCTCCAGCTCTTTGTAAAAGGATGGATATTAAAAAATTTCTTCTTAATTTTTCTTGTCCCCGCTATTAGAACTACCCACATGATGATTCAGAGGTTTGAAATGAGGAGCCTCCTGTAACCCCAAATGTCTCTTCAGTAAAACCCTTAATCCACTACCTTCCTTCTAACTACAGTATCTCTGAAATCTGTGATTAACTTCATGATGTTACATCAAACAGTTTTGGGCAAGAGCAGCTTTGGTTTTCACCATCCGGCTTCAGAACCCCTTGTTTTTTGTGGAACTATCAGCTCTTGTGGGCTTCAGAGCCATGTTTATTAAGTCCATCACTTAAATACTGATTAGATCAGACACCCTGGGATCTTGAAGATTATGAGGACATGGAGCAGGTCTCCTAACCATGAGCGTGTGCATGAATAAATCTGTGTTGTTGGCGTGTATGAGATTCTGATTTGTGATTTTCCTCTTGGGGAAGGATGAATAGAAATATCTCCCTGTGAAGTAATAACCTCAGGCTTAAACACAACACAGTGGCGACATTTGTTTCCATTTATCTTATTTATATATTTTATTTGTCCCTGATAAAGGGAGCCATTGTCTGTGCAAGACCATAAAGTGGAAATCAATGAAAGGCCATAATTCGCAGCCCCAAGGAAAGATCCTGCTGGATCAATCTTCTTTGTTGCCATCAAGACGTGCCATCCAGGCATTATTAAAAGACTTGGCCACTAGATAGATGTTTTTGTCCATTTCTCCTGTTTTCCCCATACATATCACAACTACTAATAGTTTAACACATTTTGAAAAAGGTGTCAAAATGTATTCAGGATGCATAAATAAATGTGCTTCCTATAGCAGTGAAAAGAGGACTTCAATCTACATGGGAAACAGTAAATGAAGACAACATGTTTTCTATGATGGGCTTTTTTGTTGTAAAGGCAATTTCACCACTGCATTACAAGTTCCATTCTATGCAACTTATTATATCCTTAGGCCTGGGTGTCAGTGTTTGACATTACCATGATAAAAAAAAGAAAAGAAAAATGCAGCCTTGACTATTGAGAGGTGTTAAGTACCATTTGCCTGTTGAACCCAGATGATGTTTACATGGTAGAATTCTTTATTGAAAACTGATGCACTGAACAGATTTGTATATAGAGTTAAATGAAGAACATGTTCACATTTCCTAAACTAAAGCATGTAAAAAAGTTAAATTACGCAGAGATTGAGAAGTTCATGACCTAATATAGATAAGAGTCACTTCTAGAAAACCATTTACGAAAACACATATATTGTGGTCTCACTTGCACATTTCGACTACTCACAACAGAAACACCTCAAAAATTCTTAAATTGAAACTCTCCACATCATAATTCAAAAAAGTTGAGCTCCATGTGCGTCATGTCCTTTTACCTTAGGCAAAAAAAAAACTTCTCAAACCTTGAAGCACACTTCTCTTGTTTAGCCCATTTTTTCAAACAAAAGATGCATATTGATTTAGGATTGTAGAAAGTTGTAGCAAGTAACTCTGGTGTTAAACTCCTTCCACCCACAGTACAAAATCACACTCTGTCCATCAAGTTCTTAACTATTTCCACGCGAGTCGTTTATGTTTGTTAAATATTTTTTTCCCTTCTCATTTCTCATTTTAGCTAGTCATGTTTCTATGAACACCCTGTCTGTGCTATTTATGTCTAGAAAAATGGCAGTAATGCCCCAGGTGAACAGAAGGTTATTACCCCACTCGGGGCATGTTCTTTTCAGGGAGCAAGTACAGAGGTCAGCCGCACTTAGCCTGCTATCTCCAGGGAAACAAGCTGACACGGTCTGGGCTGTAGGATCCAATGTGTCCTTGTCAAACACCCCACCCCCTACCCCCCGTCACTGTGATGGTCATCTCTCATCCTGTCTTTTCCCCGAGGCTCTGATGTGCCATCATCATGCCACATGCAGTTCCAGCTGTTTGTTGACAGCTGGTTTCTAATGGTTGAGCTCGTACAGGAGCCGAATTTTGCGTTTCTTCCTCGGGACGTCCTCTTTCTAACCAAGCTGACACCGCCATGATTGCTGACTAGGTGACCAACAATGGGCCCTGGGCGTCATCAGTTCTCAAACCACTTGCTGCAAAAACTAAATGGGGCTCCTTTGTCACACACAGGGAACACATAAACCTGATGGTTACCTGCTGAGGGGCCACCCAGCCGACATATATTCCTGCTCAGAGCTGTCAAAGTTATTTACAAGCATAATTTTTTCATAAGTAGGCTTGTCTCTAATTTCAAAGGAATACTCTAAGAAAACTTGTTTTTGAGTGTCACACACTGCTAAGGCTTAAAAGGCAGCTCTGAAACCTCTGATTCACAGCAGTTCCAGCTGATTCTACATTTGAACCAAACGATGTTTCAGAGCAAGATATAAAGAAGAAGATAAATGCAAACTTTTTAGAGCCAACTTTCAAAGCTCAACATAGAGATTTTCTTGGGAGTATTCCTTTAAAATGTTGGCGCAGGCTGAAACATGGTCAGGAGCATTTGGAAACATCATGGTAGCAGCTGTAAAGAGAACTGCATGCCAATATGCTCAAAGGTGATGACATACAGTGTAGTCAAGCTAAAAGCTATGCTTCCCTGCTGTTTGTTAAAAGAGCCAAAAAATGCCTGCAGCATTTCAGTCTGCAACCTCCGTGAAACTCATCAACAGCCGGATTCATCCTCCGCCGTCTCCTGCTCATCGACCGCCTCTTTGGTCTCATGTTAACTCAGGATTAACACATAAATGACGATCTAAATGAGCTGTAATAGCAGAATAATCTCTGTGACCTATTAGTGTAAAACAAACACGCACACAGAAGCGCTCAAACACACACAAACAGAGTTACACATGCAACACACTTTAATTGATTTGCTGAGGTTATTTGCTTTTGTTGCATGCTTATTTCAAAGGGGAGGGTGTTATGTGTGTATGCCATGATTATAATGGACCCTTGATGTTTTGTGTGTGTGTGTCAGTGAATGCCTCAATAATTGCATAAAGACATGGTGTGTTTGTTTATATGACCGAGACAAGGAAATACAAAAACCTAAAAATGAAACTGTGAGCCATAAAAATGTTGCACAGCACCGCTAATGGCCTTATAGCTTGTTTTGAGAGATTATGCTGATCACATTCAAAGCTTAAGCTCTCTTTAATATGAAGCTTTTGCTGCATAGGTTAGCAAAGCTGCACAGCACTAAATAAATAAGTGTCAATGAGTAAAGCTAGAAAAATAATAGAGAAGAAAGATCCTCAAATAAACAAAACATCAGGACAGTAGACAAACGATGCAACATTATATATGCTCTCAAGAAATCAACATCTGAGTAGTTTTACAGTGATGTGAAGGTACAGGTTTTATTTTTGAGGGTTAGGGTTAGGATTTCATAAAGTGTTACTGCCAACTTTGAGCCATATAACGCTCAGTGTTTTGCAAAATGTTTTTGCACAAGTGGAAATTGTGTAGATCAACTTTAAAAACAAGTAGGAGGCACATGCAAGATGTTTGATAGGAGAAATATTTATAATGCTTAAAGGACTTAACCTAAGTGCACTTCCTTTAAGTGTTTTTAAAGGCAGCTTTATTTGGTGTTTAGAGGAGAGAATAGGCATAATGTAAATGTTTTCCAGTGTTTTTTGATTTTTGTTTTGAAAATGAGCCAGTAGAGGACCGGATTGTCGACCATTAACCGTAAACCAGCCATTACAAAGCAGATTATGTCAGGCTAAGAGGCACTCTGCCGGACCCTTTCAGCTCTGGCTCGGACTCACTCTCTGTGTATGTTGTCCAGATTTCTCTTGTGCTGTATACCTTTCCTGGATTTCACCCAACACACACCACTGCAACAGGTAGACACACGTTTCTTTTCTTGACAAATCTATAAGAGGGTTAAGGACCAGGAACTATAAAATACACACAGGCCTTAAGAACACCTCCAGTTTGATCTGGGATATAAACCTGATCCTGACAGAAAGATGAGTTTTTTTATTGCAGTTAGCAGAAAACTTGGAGGAAGGCCAATTTGTTCCTAGTTCTACGTTATGATAGGCTAGGGACTGTCTCTCTCTTCAATTTTTTAATGGCCAAAGATATAATACCATGTGAGAAATAGCAACCCTGATCCCCCCTATGGCTGACAAATGGACTAGTTTGGGGGACAAAAGCTACTTTTCATGCCTCAGGCAAGGCTCTCCCAAAAACAAATAGCCATGGGCACATTTTTCTTTTTTTCAGTCAGGCACAGCTGAGGTTTAAAGCAAATTTATTTCTAAATGCATCATTTAACCAAGCTGTCCGGGGAACGCATTTATGCAAAATAATGGGTATACCTGTAAGACACTGTCAATTTAGGCTCATTAATTAAGGCTCTAGTCATACAAGTCAGATGATCATGATCTTCAGATGTTAATCACCATTGCGAGTGGGAATTAGTACAAGCCACCAAACTGCAGCTGCAGAGAGAAAACTAGCTTCTAAAATAATGACTCCATTAATTACCGGAAGATGTTACTGCGCGACGCTGCGCTCTCTGCACCACCGTAATTGAATGTACCAATAATGGATTTTTACAGCAAAGTCGAAAATGTACAACTGCTTACTGAGCTGTCTGTCATGCCGGCTCGTCATGTTCACCTCAATCAAGTCGAATCGAGTGTCAGGATGCTGTTTTTTCAGTTCGACAGCAAGAGATGAGAGAGAGAGGAAGAGAGCGGGTACAAAGACGGAGGAGAGAAAAGTCAAGCTAATGATGGAGCATAAAACACAGCATGCATGTTTGATGAATGCGGGCATGGAGACGGGAAAGTGAGATGAAACAAAGATGAAACGGAAAGAGTCTGAAGAGTGCAGTTACACAGAGAGAATGCAGTGATTAAGTAGCCAAGATAACAGTGCAGACACACAAGAGCACAGTTCAGACAAACAACACAGCTGGACCCAGTCATTTAACAGGTAAACATCTGCTTTTTGTTCAACATGCAACGTTTTTTCCACTATTTTCTGACATTTTTTACAACTTTAATCACTTAATTGGGAAAACACTCAAGGGATTAATTGATAGTAGATTCAGTGATGTAGTTTTTTGCAACTTTACTTACTGTAAGTACACCACATGGTAAAGTAAGTCAACACCCAAACATCATGCCCATAGTTGTCTGTTGCAACATCTCTTTGCAAAACTTTGGGTGATAATCCGTTTCTATATCAGCCCAGAGAGCTTTCCAAAATACTTGCTGGCCTGGCTGCAAGTATTTGTTTCCATTCAGTCACATGACCTTAAATGAGGTCGGCCTCAACACCTTTACAATGTTGGAATCTGGGTTGATGTGGCTGACAATTTATGCAACTTTTCTGAAAGACATTTTGCATTCGGACCGGCCTCATGTAGTGTTTAGTATGTATGCTGAAATTTTAAAGAGTTCTAAATCAAACCAGGCCAATACAGATTATATGTTGGGATAAAAAATGTATGTTTCATAATACAAGGAGACAAACAAGAGCCTGGCTGTGCAGACGCTGCAGTCTGCCAATGTAACTGTTCCCTCTTATGCTAAATTTAATTCTGCGCTGATGCCACTCTGTTAAATCCACCATCTGCAAACTGGAGTGTATAATCTTCCTCAGTAACTATTACACAGCTTGTTCAGCGGCACATTTCGCCTGGTGTGAAGGTGTGCTAGATGCCGTCTTCACAGTCATTAGTGCTCCAGTACAGGTGCTAATGGAGTGTCTAGCCCGCTGCGTCTCTGCAGGCCTGGTTAAAAGCTTTTCCAACTTGATCATTTCATCTTGTTTTTCATTCACCTCTCTGTGTCTTTTTAATTCTCCTGAAGTTTGCTTTGCTTATCTTCTCTCTCATCTTATCGGCAATTTGACTTCGAACCTTCGTCTCAGTGTTTTTCTCCCGTGTGTCAGCATACGGCCACATTGATTGCTGAGAGAGTGTGTAATATGCAGTGAGAGCTGTCTTCTGTCTCCACACACTCACACGGAGATGAATGTTAATCAATGGGATGTGCGGTGGAGGAAGTGCTTCAAAACTTACCGTGTCATCCCCTTTAAGGTGTATCATCTTTTTTTCCATCACACGCATGAACCTGCACATTCAATCATGTTCTTTCAGTGAGATACTGCCTGTTTAGAAGGACTGCCGGCTAGTAACAGTTTAAAGCCCCGCCCACTCTTGGGTGAATGTTAAGTGGCCTTTGACTGAGTTTGCTGCAGGTTAATATCACGATTTTCTGCATTCGGCAGCTGAAGGACTTGTCTTTTTACTCGAAAACACATTATTATTGTTACACAAGCAGGGCCTGTTTTGAAACCTCTCTCTGCTGATGCATTCAAGGACATTCTAGCATAAAAGTTTTCACTTGGCTGAACTGACGAGAGTTTTGATAACTGAGTCATCATTTAAGTTGAAAGCAAGCAAAAATGCCCAAGGTTTACTTTCTCCAGCCCTTAAGCTGTCAAGATGTTCAACTTTTTTATGTTTAAATGTCATATTACATTTGTTGTCTTTGAGTTTTAGATTGTTACTGACAAATAAGACTACTGTGAGAGACTTGACAAAAGTTTTATAGCCTCTTGCAACACCTGCTTTTTGGAAATTCTGAAAATGCTAAACACTTAGCACAGCATTTTCTCTTGGGAAAGCTGGGCATGAGCTGAGCATTTTCACCTAAAACTTAAATTTGTGAAGCTTGTCCAACAGTCATGTACTCAAACGCTCTCCTGTCAGTCTTTTGGAAGCAGTCAGAGTGAATTTTTATGTCAGTGTTCAGACTTTTTTCTGTCCTTGTTACAGTAATCCCTGCAGCATGACAGATGATTCTCATACTGGAAGATGACTGTACTCACATGGCTAAGTTAGCACTTTCAGGCCTCACACACTAACTAAAGTTACAGTAACACACTAAACTTTGTTATTGGAGCAATATTATGGATGCAAACGATGCAGCACACAGTGTAGGCATTAGTGTTACACTGGTACTTGTTTCATTTAAAATATCTGCTCAAATATCTGCTCTTGTAAATGTGATTGTCTAGTCCTCAACTATAATGCTACCTCAGTTCCAAGACAAACAAAAACCAAAATAAAAAAAAACAAATAAAACTATTTATATTTGGGCTATATGTCAATACACGGGATTATATATGTGTATTGTCCCTGATTGCAGGTGCTTTACCATACAGGAGTACAAAATCTGACAAAAACAAAGAACGAAATGATCAAAGTGATGGATAATTATGGTTAGCTGTGCTTTGAGTCAAGTAGCAATCAATGGCTGCCTATAGCTCAGCTGCACTTTGGGCTCACTTTGCTGCCTTTTGGATCTTGCAGTCTTGATTCCATTCTTACACTCTTCTCACTTTATAGCAATATTTATATATTTATTTACCGGTATTATTTTAATGGTGTTTTATTGTGTGCTTTCATTTCTTGGTTTATTATTGCTATTACCTGCACTGGGATCTGTGTGCCTCATTTAGTTCCCTTTTATGTATACGGTGCTCTGGAATGACCATAAAAGTATCCTTATCCTTGACTATATAAAATTTACAGTATGCCTTGAAGGCAGGATTTGCATTTGAAGTGCATTGCCTGAAACATGCAAAGCCACTATATGGCACTTTAAATCTGAGAGAAAGACAATTTAATAATCTCCTTCAATCACCGAGCTTCTTTTTCCCATTTTCTTTGTCTCTCTTTCTCTCTTTCTCCATCTGAAGTATGTCTGGCTCATTTTTGCAACTTTCTACCCCATCTCTGTCTATTCTCTCCTTCTTAAGGGGTTTGATCCATTATAGATCAGTGATAAGTTCACGAATCCCCCGTCTCAATATAAGTCCAAGTCTCACCTGCTCTTCTCTTTCCAACTATCAGTCTGAAGAAGATCAATCTCCATAAGTCAGCCAAACAGCCCTCCAGGGTATGTCTCCACAGAGCAGTTCCACCAAAGACACTTGAAGCTCGGAGACTTTTTATTCTGCCACCTCTGTCGCGTTTAGCAGCTCTCATTTGTCTGAATCCGTCTCCCCTCACAGGCGAAGACAATATTTCGCCCCACTGTGAATTTATTGAAGAGGCACATTTTTTGGTTTGATCTTCAATCAAAGCGAAGGTGACAACATTAGTGTCATCACACAGCGGAAACAAAAGAGGCCCCAACTGCCTCAGTATGGCCCGGATCATTAACAGATGCTAATATAATCTAAAACGTAGACGACACAAAGTGAAACCGCAGAGAAATGAGCTGGAGTCATGTTTGATGCACACACCTTTCAGCTTCATTACCCGCCGCTAATACAAGTCGTGGCCGCGTGGATCAGTGCTCATGTCTCCAGGCCATCATTAATATCACACAGTACAGGTTTTACAAAGGTATTAAGAGATTACCACAGCAGAATGGATCACATTTTACAAGTGCTTGTGGGAAATGGATTGTTTTTTTCACTTCCATTATCCTTTCATGGTTCTCATCCAATCATTGTCATTAGGATAAATTCATGGATGACAAAATTCCATGAGGGCCTGAACAGCTATTAGAATATTATAATCTCAGGTAATCTGTCTTTCTTTTTTTCCAGCTTTATTCATCTTAATTGTTAACTAAGTCATGATATGTTTTGGTTAGAATAGAGTGATATGGGAATGAGTCTTAAAACCTTGAGTATGCATTTGTATTTATAATTAGATGCCTAAAAAAGGTGTTTGGTTGACAGAAGATTAAGAGACCTTGAAGGTTTTGTTTTATGATTAAACTATTTCGGTAAATACTCCACTAGTGATAATTTAAGGTTTTATGAGTCTTAATGAAGGTGGCTGAATTAGACTGCAGAGGTTGTTGGAGATGTTAATCATCATCACAATAACATATTTACTGGCTGTGCTCATGCTTGTGCTCTTATAAACCCCTCTAACACAATCTTTCTAACTGGTAGACTCATCAAGTTATGATGTGTGTATAGAACAATACAGTCGGAAGCTTGGTGGGTATGTTAATTTGCGTGACCTTGCTGTTGTCCATTTATAGCCTGTTACCTTTTTACTGATAGTGATTTAAATTTAAGCTTAAGAAATGATAATCTTGTCAAGTCAAACATGCCTGCATCCTTAACTTTTGATCCCCACAGAGCTGATTTTCTTCAATAATCAAAGATCTGTTTTTGTCAAGGAAACCAGGGCGATGCTAACCTCTGATAGCCTATCAAAGAACATCATCCTTGCAGCAGCCTATAACAACTAACTGTTTTAGTGCTGAAATGGTTACTTGATAAAAAAATAGTTGTTTGACTCATTTGTTAAGCACAAATACCAGCCGTTCTCTGGTATCAGCTTTATCAGTGTAGAATTGCTTTTCAGTTTTATCTCATTGTAATTTATCATAGGTTTTGTACTGTTGGTCCTATCTCGTTGCATTAAACAATAATAATGAAATATTAAATGTGAGGAGAACTAAATGAAATGATAAAAAACAAAAAGTGAGGTCCAAAATAAACGTGTCATTCTAGTGAATTTCATTTAACTGTGACTAATCTGGTTTTCATTAAATTTCCATTTTGTTCTGCCTGGAAAACATACTTAAAACATTTGCAAATGAAGCCCTCCAAGTTTTTGACCCAGATCTGATGGGAGAAAAGTGATGAGCATTATTCCACACCGTGATAGTGATTGCTTCAGGAAATGATTTTAATGAGGGCTGTCAGTGAGTCACAGGTGTAAAACAGGCCGCTTAAAACACAGACAGATAGTGATGTGCACAGTGAGATTCACATCGCATATAATGTGAACCCCCAGTAAGACCTAATGGAGCGCTCCGGAGTCAGATGTAATGCAGCATAGAGGACAGGACAGGACACGACATCGACTAAATACAGCAGAGAGGCTAATGCAGCATCACATCATCACATCAGAGACACATCAGACAGACGGGATGAATCATGAGACAGCTGGGGGGTCAGCAGACAGGAAGGAGACAGAGAAACCGTCGCCATGCTAATGACTTAACGCAACTTTTAACATGATCTAGATATCTATCTATATGTGTATATGTCCGTCCATCTACTTTAAAAAAAGACTATTCTATTATTTTTCTATTTTCAGTCTGGAAAACAAAAAGACATAAAGAGACTTTCATCTCAAACTTTGTTGAAATTGTTGTAGCAGACCTAAAAAACAGTACAAAATAGGACCAGAGAAAGAGGAAGAGAAATGAAAGGACCTACACAACATTTTTTTACACACTGGACAGCATTTTTTTTGTGAGAAAGCACTTTCATCACACTGTAATACCCTGAGGGCCAGACTGTGCATCCGTGGCGACACGCCAGCGTGCAGCAGAATGATGCCATCACCACCCTGCTGCCTTCTTCATGTAAGTTGGTGCAGAGTGGCAATGTGCAAAATCCTCCAGAAAAACAAATCAATCAGCACCTGCTGGATTATTTTTTCATTCCCCTCCTTCTTTTTTTATTCCCCTCCTTTTTTTTTTTACTCTCCTCCTTTTTTTCTCGCTCTTCCTTCCTCTTTTTTCGGAGCTCCACTCCACTTATGCTTGAAACAACATCTCTCCGCTGTTTCTGAGCCAGCGTTCAGATGCCAAGCAGCAACGGCTGGCTTCACAATGTCTGTGATTTTTATGACCTCCTTTCACAGTAGCTAATTGAGCCCTGCAGTCTGTGGGCAAATCTGCCGACCAAAATAACATCAAGATCAGGCCTGACAGGGGGGAAAAAAAAGAACAGGACAAAAACCCACTCATGCTTTTACGTACACATTTTCAATCAGAGGTCCTGGGCAGCCACTTCCTGTTGATCCTTGTTTGAGAATGGTTTTTTTTTTGTTTTTTTTTAAAAGATCATGTGTTAAATTATTCATTCTTTCTAAACTTTTATTCTACATTCTGAGGCCGACCAGATCCAGTGAGAGTTTTCCAGTTACCTGACATCCACCTCTGGGTGGTAGAGAACAGACCTGTCAAGGTGGCACATGATGTCCCATGTGGGCTCCTGTCAGTTTGAAAGTCCTTGTGTCCCTTTGCTGCTTCCCTCTGGGATTACCTGGGATTCATCAGACATGCGAGAGCTTCCTGGGAACTGTCAGAGTCCAGAAATGTTAACTACTGTCTCCAGCCTTTGCTTGGAATACACAGGGTTCTCACGGGTCTTCCCTATAAAATGTATTTATTCAACGGTTATTCAAACACTAAGATGATAATATTTTTTAACCAACTGTCAGGATCCGAGCGACTTCTGGGCATCTCCTGAGAGCGAATGCTTCCTCCCGCTCTTGTTGTCCTGAGTCACATGATGCTTCGGTTTAACATACAAAAGCAGCTCTCCTCCCAGCTGACGACAGTTTGCACAAATCATAATGAAAGTTTTTAGGAGAAAATGACTCCCATTTGGGATTATTTTGAACTTAATGATATGAATTTAGATGAGGCCACTGTTGCGTTTAGTCTTAGCAGCCTGAAAACAATGTGTTGGGAAATCCATTGAAATCATTTGAAGATTATTTTTTTTAAATTTATACGATACCTTTTTTAAAAAAAAAAACAAAAAAAAAACCTTTGATGCGGCAGGAATGTCGATATGATTCTCTAAAATGCTTAAAGCCAGTGTTTTCAAAAAAATCCTTCCTTCTGCAATATCTGAGTTTGTAACTTTGTATGTTAAAGTCAGACAAGATCATGGACATGGCAGACAAACTTCTGCTAAGGTGTGATTAAAGGAACTGGCAGCTTAAACAGGCGGCAAATGTTAGGTAAACATGGTAGTTACAGTAAGAACAAGACTAAAAGACTAAACTCTCTACTCTTTAGACTTTACTTATAATTGTAAAGAAAACCAAACTGCTGAATACAAAAGCTTAAATGACAAGATGATACAAGGACAAGGTAATTAATTCATCCTTGTGCAACTCAGGGTTGTACAACTAAATGTACTAATGTAGTCCTTCCTGCTACACACACAGTACATATACACAGGGTAGAATAGTTAAAAAAAATGTTTTAAAAAGCAATATTCAGAGATATTTTTATCCATATAATAATTCACATGTATACCTCCATGAAATGTGTGTTGTTTTAATTTGCCTCTGGGGGAATGAAAATAGCATTAAAAATACATTAAAAGTCTGATAACTGGAAGACGGGAAAGGAAGCTGCCGTGGGCAAAGATTGTCCCAAAGATCTGCTGCCTGTATTCCAAACCCAGCGCCTGCTTTTACAATACTAACAGGTGTGTTTTTCTCATCGATAATGCATGTTGTAGCAATAAAAGCTCAAAAGATTAAAAGAAAAAAGATTAAAATGAAAGAAAAAATGTGGCAGGTTTGAAAGAGCTGCTTGTCACTGCATCTGCATTTGTACTCTCTTTGCCTTCTTCTTTTCCCTTTTTTTTAAACACCAATACTAGTTCAACATCATCTTTAAAGTTCACAAAATCTATGAATTTCTGCACTCATTTTCATGGAAATTGAGCCAGTATGAGACATTCCACAAACCTGCTGCTGGTGTGAAATGAAACGTCAGGGGGTCATCAGAGTCATTCGGATTCATCCTCTACACATCATGGATACTTGCACAAAAGTTCAAAGAAGTCCATCAAACAGCTGCTGCGATGTTTCAGTGTGGACCAGAGTGGTGCACAGACTGAACACTCTTGCCATCTTGAGAATGAAGACTTTACCATCACCAAAAAAACCCTCCATCAGTTACAATTTTCTTTTTCAAACTAGACACAAATTCTAGTCTCTCTGCATAAGCTTACTCACCTTCTGTCCCACTGCCTGCATGCTCAACTACTACTGTAATGTGTACAATCTATCATCAACATCATTCCTGTTTTATGTGACTGTGCAAACATACACAAACAACTGTTCTGAATTTGCATTTAGAGTAAAAGTAGATCTGTTTGGTCAGATTTCATAAAAATATGTCCCATGTTGTCCATGCATTGTTGGGTTTTGTCTTTACACCATGTCCAAGTAATATGCATGCCACATTATAAAGCCTTGAGGCTGCCTGTGCCATAACTGTCAAAGTCAAAACATAAATCAACCATGGAGCTCATGAATCATGAGCATCTCAATGTCAAGAGAGAGGGCAGTAATGGCTGACACGTGTCTCTAAAATAGAAACATGGTGTCCATCAACACTCATGTCACTCCGATGCTCTTGTCTGATTGAGATGGCTTCATAAATTATAACAACCACTTCCTTGTGTTTTGTAACTTGCTGCACTTGTCAAGAGCACAAACTTTGGGGTCAGTTGTAGGAAACTGAGTGCTCTAAATTAGAAGTTTCTTTAGTTGACAGAACTGGGATCAGCAGAATTCTGAATGCGAAAACTAAAAAGAATTGATAAACTTTAAAGGTAGACGAGATGTTGAAGGGGGGGCAGCCAGGAGAGTACAGTGGATCTGCAATATTTGAGGCATGAGAGATGCTGAAAGGGGCGTACTGAAAAATATTCTAAGTTGTTCTTGCTTAATGGGAAGCATTACAAAAAAAAGACTAATTTTTGCACGTGTTGAAGGGACAGAAAGGAGGAGGAAGTGGCTGAAGCAAAAAAAAAGAAATAGAAAGTCTTCAGAGAACCAGAGCAGATAAAGTGGTTGTTAAAATGATTATTTCCCTCATGAAATCCATTCTGTCAGACCGCCTGGAATAGAGACTTTATTGCATGGTGGGTTATCATTATACACTCACTATAGATAGCCCTGGAATCCCTTACAGACCTTGCTAGCCTACTTTCAGCTCATCAGAAAATGCGTAGGAGATTTGAGCGGATTGTGGACGTCCCCCCGATGGTTCGACCTCCAACCTGCTTGTTTATACCTGCGAAGGACATGTCTGACTGTCCCATTGGATTACTGCTCTGTAGTTTAAGTCTGTCTGAATGGGACCTTGAAGCATGGCAGCTGGGCTTTTTGTGTGTGTGTATTTTTTTTTTTTTAATGCCTCAAGCTGAGGTAAACCTGCATTGTGTATCAGCTCAGGGATGCTAAGGGGGAAAGAGGCATTGTTTGTGGGTTTATCCTCCTGCTGTTTTAGCTGCTAATCCTGACCACGCTCCCCACTCTGCCCATGCTCTGTCCTTGAATCTATAGTGTTTGTGTGTTTTAGTCAGTGTGTTTTTATCTGTGTTACCTTCCAGCAGCACAGGAATCTAAGCGCTTCCCCAGCGGGGCAGGAGTAGTTGTGTTTGGCAGCCCCAGTTAGTTTCTGCATTTCCCACCGTTTTACAATCAATTCCTCCTTGCAGGGACCCCCAGCCCTCTTGTTGAACCCCTGCATTATCCCGAAAGACTGACAGAAGAGAGGAATGGGAATAAAGTGGGTGTGTGTTTGTGTGTGTGTTTGCTAGCAGTGGAGGGGTGCAGTAAAAAAAAGGGGGATACATAAAAACAAAGAGAGTGGGATGAGGAGCTGCAAAAATAACATGAAACAAATCAGTCAGTCAGTCATTTGTTAAACTGATGAAAAGGATGAAATCAAAGGTTAATTGAAAAATGCCGCAGTAATATGATACAGACATTAAAGTTTGATTAAGTTAGAGTTGAAAAACTCAACGTTCTTCTACATCTTTCAACACTTTTCTGTCATTCAGCATTGATCAGTACAGTGCTACCAATGTCAAGTTAAAAAAAAAAAAGAAATGCTGTTTGATTTTATTTAAGGAGTTTAATAACTCTGTATTTCACCTCCAATTCATACTAATCACCTTGAGTTTGTCTCTTTATATTTTAAAGTTTAAATATGTGAAAGGTTTTATGGGTTAAGATTAGCCAAATGATAATGACAAAGAAGCCTGCTGTGTAAGAACATCCAAAGAAATAAATAAAAAGCAAAAAAAAGACAAAACAATCTATCTGAGAACCTTGGACTTTGGGAAAATGTGGGGAGAATTTCCACTGTTTTTTGGATGTATTGATAAATGTGAAATTAATTTAAAAAAAATCTTTAGTTGCTGCTCTAAACTAATCAGATTTATTTTGAAATATTTCGTTAATGTGATTTCCCTGTAGCATGGGAATGGTGAGCAGACAGAAGGAGGCCAACAGGAGCATTTAAAGCGTGGCTGCAGACCTCGGGACTGTTGTTTTGGCTCCGTGCTCATTCTAATCACCTCCAAACTCTGAAGAGTCCAAATGCTGCTGGCACCCCAAAACACACAACACAAACACACAAGCGCACACACCAAACCTTTGGATCGGCAGCATCTCTCTCCCCCCACAAACACACACACCAAACGCACACACACACAGCGCGCGCACACGCACATGCACACGCACATGCACACGCACATGCACACGTACCTGCCCTCTGACACACACTCGTTTTCCCCCATCCGTCCTTCCATACCTTAATGAGGAAGCTCATTATGGACAAACAAGCCGATGCTCCTCTGAATAAGCAACTAGTGCAGCACCGCTGTTCAGCTGAGTGTGGAGCCGCCGGCTGAATATTTTATTGATTCTTCAAGTCCAGCTGTTGATCTGTCTTGTGTACCCGTGTCATTAATATAGTGTTTGCAGAACAAAGCCTCGTGTCCTATGAGTTCATCAGGTTGCAGTTATTGTTAAGTGGCTGTTTGCCGCTTGTGGGCTGAGACTGTGTGTTTACATTTAGATTAAGTTTATGATTTCTGCTGATATGACTATTTTCAAATGACTTCTATTGAAAAAAAATAGGGAAAGTTTCAATTAAAGACATTTATCTTTAGTCCTGACATGAAAAACCACATCAGCTGTGTGCACTGTATGGCACATGCTCTGGATTCACTTACGTGTTTTAGCAGCAGTCTGTCAGCCCCCACAAACAGCAGAGAGACATGTGGGGCAGCTGTTTCAAGAGGGCTCAGTGATGCTGCAGATGTTGTCATGCAGTCGGCTCAACCCTCAGTCCTCACTTCTCAGCACAGTTGAGCACAATAATTCACATTTTGCTGATCCCATGTGACATTTTATGCACGATATGACAAATTATACTTTCTGTATTCATGAATTTCTGAATCTGTGGGAGTTGGACTTCATATAAATGCAAAATAAACCATCCAGAGCACATGATGCACGCACAAGTTTACAGTGATGATGAGATTAAAATAGCTGTTTTTATACATCTGTAAACTGTAAGCATCCAGCTCTGCTTTTCACTCAATAAACAGTTAAAGCTATTGAACAGCTGTTGCGTCTTTGATAAAAAAAAAAAATCTACGCTCATCATCAGATTGTGGCCAGTCATTATTTCAAATCAAATGCTAAATTATGCATTTTTTATTGGGAAACTTTCTATCAAGGACCCTTAAAAGGTCTGTTAAAACATACAAGAACCTCAGGGTGCACAAAGCAATTAGGGAAGGAAGCAGAAATATGTATTCTGATACTTAATTATTAATTAAATTAAACTTTAATTCCTGATTTAAATTACAGTGACTCTTGTTTTGTGCTTTGGCAGGTGCTGATCATTTCTCATTTTTTTAACATAGGTGTACCACTCAAAGCCTGACTCAATAATCTGTGAACTAGCAATGACGTGTGTAATTACCAAAGTGCCTGTCCATCGTGAGTTTATCAGGCTGAGGTGTGCTGAAGCTAAGGTCTAGCTAGCTAATGAAGTTTACCCTCTAATATAATTAATTACAGCACTTATCTGACCAGACAAAACCCAGCTCGATGGATTATATTAGGATGCAACATCTTGGCCCTGGACGGTCGACTGGGAAATGGATCATGATTATCTCGCAGTTGGAACAACAGAGACACACACTGGCCCTTCGCCTCATATCAGATCAATTAGCGGCAAGACTCTCTCCCCTGCAATACTCAATATGATGATGGAAACACATCCTGACTGCAAAACAGAGAACTTTGCTCTGGTAAAATAGTCCCTATATGGTTTGTAATTTGTATATTATTTAGATTTTGGATAAATAAATAAATGCAGTCTCTTTGTAGAGACTAAATGTCCAGTCAAAAAACCAATCCTACATGTGAATCCTACAGTGTGGGACCTGTAAATCCTCTTCATCTGACTACTCTATTTTTACAAAAAGTCATTAGAAAAAACATGAAAAGATGTAGATTTAAAAAAAAACTGAATTAAAGCAAAGTAAAACTTAAATTTATGAGTATAGACTGACAAGAAAAGAACAGAGAGAATCTGGAAGGAAATAAAGTAAAGAAATGGAGTTCTTTGGAAGTTCAATTCCAGTCTTAATTGATGTCTGCAGTCGTTAGATTACTTGTTTGTGTAAATAAGATACACAATTAGCCAAATGTCCCACATAAACACAGACGGAAATTTACTTCACTCCCAGGAAGAGTTAGGGATGGGAGTTGTTAGGGTTTAATTCATACTAATACTGACACTGCTTCTTAATACCGTAATAATGATATTGTTATCGAGCTCTAACTTGGTTCAAATAATAGAGAAATGACAAGAAAGACGTAAAAAGATCCAACTGTTGTCTTATTATGACTTTTCTCCTCCTTGAAGAAATAAATATTATATATTTATAAAATAAATAACAAGTTTTAAGGGCTGTGGTCTTCTCCTTCCAGTGAAATGACAACACAAGCAACACAAAGTTAGTAATCCCTTGTTGTCAGAACAGCTCATGATAATCTCAGACTTCTGCTACCTTGCATTTAGCAGTTTATTCAATGTTAGCTATTAGCTGCCAATCTTACCCCAACCGACTAGACTCTGATGGTGTAAACTAAGCTCAGACTTTTGCATGTTTTGTTATTCCAGTTTTTCCTCATGTTTTTCCTCTTTTTGTGTTCATCTCATTATCCTCAAGTTTGGTTTTACAGCTTTGGTATACTTTTATTATGTGTTCTTGAATCTTTACATTGACTTAAATGCAGACATGCCACCAAAAAAAAAAAAATTTGTGGCCTATCACTATTTTAGTCACGTCCAGTTGCTCACCCATCCCTTGACAGTTAGTTGGTTGAATCCATATTGTGTAGTCTCTGTAACACCCAGCAAGCTCTGACATGACAGCTTTTGAGGTGAGATATTTGGAGATTTAATACTTCTAACAGCACATTGCGAAGCGACCAACAGCATCTTCTCATGGTGGCAGCCGCAGCCTGTCTGTAAAAAAAAAAAAAGCAATACCATCCTTCTCCCCCCCGCGGGAGATGAGGCTCCGGCGTCTTTATCTCCCACTGGCCGACGCTCTTCATATTCCTCCAATAAATTACTTCCTCTGCCTCTGTGATGGAGAAGTAAAAGAAAACGATAAGTCTTAAGGCATGAATATGGAATTTATATATACTGCATAAATGGCAGTTTCTTATGGGATCCCTTCAAGGCGAGGCCTTCTGACAGACTGGAGGAATGACTCTTTAGAGTCCCGCGAGAGCAGATAGCAGAGGATGGATCTGCACAGGACAGGAGAGAATGAGAGTGTAGCACATACATACTGTTTTCATCATCTGTTATGTTGTTGCACAGCTCAGTCTAACCTCTGCGTTTTGGCTCAGTAAGTACATGAAGTACTGTACACTCACAGGAAGGCTAAATGAACAGTAAACAAGCTATTCCTGACAACACATCATTCGACCATAGCTGCTGTAAAAGCACAGAGAGTTATGTCGACTTATGAAACAGAGACAGAGAGAGAGAGTAGTTTAGAGGTAAACATCCTCCTTTGAACAGAATACCACAGTGACATGTACTTCTTTAAACCTGCTCTCTTTGTACACCTGTCAGTGCAACACAATACAATGCAACAGCAACACAAATGACATCCTTTAAAATGAAGACACGGCTGAATCAACACATCCTCTAACAGGGATGCAAGGTAGAATTTATAGAAGGGAACTGCTGTAGTAAGTTAACTGTATAGAAATTCTGAAGCTGTCAAAACAAAATATCTTTTTCTTTTTCTTTTCATTTTTTTCTTTTTTTGGGTTTTGTTTTGAATATTTCAATTATTTGCTTCTTTGCTTGCAAACTTGCATTCTATGTTGTTGAGCTACTTTCATCATATATACTGAGACTTAGTACCTCTGCTACGTTCCACTCAAACACCACAGTGCCTCTCAAACAATGCAGTTTAGTAAGGTTGTACACTCACATCAATAAAAACCAGTCATGCTGACAAATTTCTTTAACATTTTTGCTCATACGCATTTCCATGCTGCTGTGTAGTGATTTCATATATATATGGCTTGTTGCGTCCTTGGATTTGTTGCTGCTCAATTTAAGTCATCCAACCCTGTGCAATGAAAAACCTGCATTTTCCCTCTGTGTGTGCCCAGAAGCATGCCTGAAAGGCATCTGTGTGTGACTGAGCACATCATGGTTCAATTTGTTTACACATCGGGTCTGTTGCTCGCTTTCAGGTTTATGTGGAATGAATTGTGCTAATCGGCTTGACGTCACAACAACAGGAATCATAAGCTAGCCTCCTTTTGCAAAAGCCATTCCAAACGAATCAGATTATGTGTAATAAATTCTATGACTCTGTCAGCATATAAACAGACCTTTCCGAGTAAGGGAAATATGAGCAGAAAGTCTCAGCATGAGACATTATCTGTGTTGTTTTATAACAATATGATGTTTAACTCATGCACAGCATTTTATCAGAAGCAGAGCAGAATCACAGCTTTCTTTGTGGGTATGTGGTATTAAAACCAGGCAGATGTTTATCAGTTCTTATGTTATATGTGAATCTTTTCAATTTGTATACGGATGTCTGTTAATCCAAAAGACATTTTAGATTTCTTTGTGTTTCTTTATTTAATTAAAATGTAAAAAAAACCCAAAAAAAACCTCATCAGCATCAACATCAACACACACCCTGATCCAGTACTACATTTATATATCTGTTTTCCTTTTGTTTCTCAGATAAGGTTCAGTAGACTTGTATCTACAAAACGTGTCGGCCTACTTCATTTCATAAGGCATATTTTATAAATTGTTTGTTTCCTTTTCTTTAAATGCTCAACAATCTTAAAAAAGATACTCCAAAAAAGTATGAATATTTTAGACCAAATCATGTTTATCTTTGCAATTGCAGTTGCAGGGTCAGAGGGTGCATGGACAGATCCTTTCTTTCACAGCGAGCCTCTCAGATGCATTTGCCAACACTTATAGATTAGTGACTGCCAGACTATAAAGTTAAAAATCATTTAAGTGGCTGCCAGGCAATGAAACATGAAACGTGTACCAGTTGGACAGTCTGATGCACCAAGTAATAGACAGGGAGCATCAAATTTATTTATCCTCTATGTTTCTTAATAGAAGACACAAACTCTCTACTACCTATATGTACAATAAACAAACCCAGGAGTGTTTTCATACCACACAGATGATTGAGGGTTTTGCTTTAGGGCACCGTTTTGCTCCAAACCCAGAGGTCATGATGATGAGGAAAAGCTGCCTCATTGAGATCTCCTACACCATCATCTGCCTGAGTGTGTTGCTGCTGGTCACCACCTTCCTGCAGATGCACACACATACACACACACACACACACAGAGGTGTGAGGTGAAGCACGCTGTAAGCCACTTCCCCCAACCCCTCATGTAAATACCAGCCAATGTGGCCTGACAGACGTCACCTCAGCCTTGAGAGAAGTAGGATCATCAGGAGGACACGGCTTAAACATCCTTATGCTGTGCATTTTCGAAGCTGCTATATTATACTCGCCATAATTCAGCTGGCATCAGATATTCCAGGTTCACTTCTAGCCTCTTAGTTTCCTGCCCGTTAATGATGAATGCACTGGCTGAATTTCCTGGAAGAAACGAGAGGTCAGGCTGCACTCTGCCTACTAGCATCACATCAGAACATCTTAACTCCAAACAGTGTTACACTTTGAAACCTTTTCACTCATTACTTTGAGGTGATTCTCAAAAAAATGAATGTGCCAAGCTTGTGAGACATGTTGATGCATATACTGACAGAACGCTGATTTTAATAAGAGTTATACTAAAGTAGCTAAATTATTTAAGACAGTCAAGTTCATCTTCATTAGATGAGATACACATTTCACAGGTGTGTCAGATTTTTTTGGTAATTTTTTTTAAATGGACTCACAATGAACAATCCAGAAAACCAAACTTGTAAAACAAAAAACAATGAGATAACAGTAAGATTTCACTAAAGCCAATAAATTAGAATGAAATAAAGAAGTGCATACTATATTTATTTGATACATGAAACTCGTCATTGACCAATAGCAGGCTATTGACACTGCTGAACATTGAACAGTCAGAGATCATGGAGTCCAAGATAGAAGAGCCTATCATGGCTTAGCTGTGCTTTACCATTTACTTTTATTGAAGTTACTCTTTCTTAGCTCCCAACTGGCTGTTTGGAAACTTTTTAGTGCTGTTTTCTCTTACCAGTTACTTTCTTATGAAACAATAAGAGCTATTTTGAGCGTTTGATACTGTCAGTTACTGATTAGCTTGCCAGCTAACTTGCCCCGAGTGAGAACTCACTGTCAGCAAAGTTACTGAACCAAATAGTTCTTAAAGACATGCTAATGAGTTTCTGCTGTGAGGCCTTTATGGTGTCATGCTGTAATCTATTTTTTTTCGTATCATTACAAGTTTGTAACTTATGGTTTAATTTGTATCTGCACTTTATCACACTGCAATAATACTGTTACTTTTATCAGTGTTTTGCGCATGGAACAGCAATTTCTCTTCTTCTGCTCCAGTTCGAGGTTCTCTTTAAATAAAGATAAACTTTGAGTTCTTCACATAGAATTAAGGATGTGAGGACAGAACGTGCTATGCTGGACAGATTGTATGATTTTTAGCTTTGTGCGTACATGAACTCGACATGACCCAAAAAACCCAGCACCTCACACTCAGCCAGACATGTCATGATGTATGAAGGTCAGTGTTTGGAGATACAGACTCCTTTCTTTTCCTTTCCTTTCAATTTTTTTTTCTCTGAGCTTTACTGCAATAAGTCAAAGCCTTGTCCTTCATCCCCTCACCACTCAACCAGTGTCACCTAACTCCTATTGCTAATGCATGACCTACTGGAGGTGTTTATGAGTGTGTCTGTGTTTGTCTATTGGGACATGGCATCATGGGACCATACTGTTCCCTCTATGCTTCATTTGAGCAGTTAAATCCCGCCGAGGCTCTGATGTAAACCTCCTCGTACTTCACAGATGGCTTCCATGCTAGTGCAAAATGACTCTCCATCACTTGAGGGAATAGCCACGTCGCTGTACTTCCCTGACACTGGATATCCCAAAGAACTTATACCAACAATGGTAATCTCCCTTCATTTTCCGTCAATTAAACTCAATTACTTCCCGCAGAGATCCACTTCAGTTTCGTTCAGGAGATATGTGTACGTTTCTGTGCGGCTCCTCAGCATGTGAGAGTCAATCTGAGATGATGTTTGATAATGCTCTGATTAATATTGCATGGTTCATCTCACTTGACTATTAATGTATTCCTGCCTGCTTGTACGGTATCTCTGTGGCCCATCTCTCAGGCGGTTCTGCTTGTTATGCTGGTCCCGTGTGTATGTGTATGCGTATGTGTATGTGTGTGTGTGTGTGTGTGTGTGCTCGGAGCCCACACACAGCAGATAAGAGCTCATTCTCTGGTCCTGTGTGAGTGGCAGTGAGGAGACAGCAGAGGGATGAAAGAAAACGATGGGCAACCATTTTCTTTCTTATCAGACCCTGAAGAAGAGGCAGCTGGGTAAGGCAGACACAATGGCAAAGGCATAGACGAAGTCACTTATTACCTACTTTTTCCAAAAATTGATTATTTACTTTATCACAAAATTCTCATACTTTTCACAGTCTATCTATTTTTGGTGGTGTGGTTGCAGCTTTTACTTTTATAACTGTGGTTAGAACAAAATATACCTAAATACAGTTTTTATTATATACTTTCTGCGCCAAAATGTGCTAAAATTTGAATGGATTGTCTCATTTACAGATCAAAATCATATTTAAATTCATTTTTAACAACAATTTTTTTCACCAAAATATTAATTTTAGGTTTATGTGTCAATTAATTGTATTTCTATTTCCTAAAATTGCAAAATAAATAAAAAAGAAACATGACAGTTGTCGTCTCAGCGATTATATTACCATAATGTCTTTACATAATGCATGCATAAATATTATAGTCTGCCTTACTATGAATCAAGAGTTCATAATGTATATTCATAGCCTACATTAGTTATTGTTGCAGAAGCAGTTGTTATTCTCTGGAGGGAGGAGAGGCAGAAAGCATTGTTCAGCTGGAAACAGTTGTGTCTTAATTATGTTCTTTCTACTGGAAGTGATAGGCACGGCTCTGCTGCATCTTGGCTTTATAACGCAGAGTTTGCAACTGCACGAGAGCCCATCATTCCTGAGGGAATTGTTCTGACTTTGCGCCCCCCATGGAGCAGCTGGAGATGAGCGGAGGGGGGCACAGAGGCACTTGGATAGACAGAAACGAACACAGAGATGAACATAGGTCAGACACTCCTTACGGCTGTTTGGGTTTCCTTCCACTCATGCAGATGTCATAGACCACTGACCCACACGCTGGATTGGATCACCAAGTTTGAAAAGTTTTATATGATTTCCTGTCAGCTGCATTCATTTGTCCTCCTAATCTGAACCTCTTTGATGTTTTACACTCATAAGCTTCAGATCTAACAAGTTCCCCATGGTTGCAAAAGGGTGGAGGACAACATGTAAAGGGAGGGATTTGATTAAGGAATGTCCTGAGTCAATCAGCTGGAACTGGATTTGGACCAGTTCAGGCTTTTATTTGATGGATCAGTCTCAGCCTGATCTTTTCATTATGGGATTTTGTGTTCTGCTTGCCACGACAATTTATGATTTTGTATAAAGTTTTTAAAAATTGTTATTTAGTAGCATTACTCCGGGGAGTTGCTGGTTTAAAAAAACTGTGTAAAGAAATGTATTATCATTATACGGATATATATATGCGTGTGCATACATGTGTGCGTGGGTGTGTGTGTGTGTGTGTGTGTGTGTTTGTGTGTGTGTGTGTGTGTGTGTG
>JAQMCX010000025.1:6344467-6372493 GCA_029814765.1 Acanthurus leucopareius
TGTGTGTGTGTGTGTGTGTGTGTGTGTGTTTGTGTGTGTGTGTGTGTGTGTGTGTGTGTGTGTGTGTGTGTGTGTGAATAGGGTGTTGTATCAAAAACATGTGCCCCAGAAACTGTCAAAAATCTATCTTAGTTTTATTCCATTGGGAAAAAAACCTTTTTTTTCAATGGTTTCACTTTTTCTCATTGCCTGATCTGAAATTGGGTTTCTTTTCCTGAATAATGTGTTTTGTTTGAACTCCAGCTGCTCCCAAACTTCTCCACTGAGATACAGTCCTCTTCCACTGCAGGGGCTACTGCTCTTATTAGGGGTTTAGATGACTTCGGATAAAATCCCTCCAGACTGATTTCCTGTATAAACTACAAAGCAGATACTGCAGTGTGGAGGTCGCTCTGGTTTTCCTGTCGTCTGTCTTCTCTCTCATCTTCCTTGGTGGCAGATGTCATGATTATTACTGTTTTGGACAGGTTAGATTGAGTTTCCTGCAGCAATAGAATAGTCAAGCAGCTTACAGCTCAGAATTAGCTCAGAATCTTAGTGTTTTGATCCGAACGGACTTTATCTATGTGACATTGTTAAAGTGACAAATATAGATTGACATCTCACACATTTTAAAGTGCATAGTGACACATTCTTCAAGGGTAACACGAACTGGCACACAGTGCAAATGTATTATGGAAGATGTTGATAGTATTGAAATTGACAGTTGACATCTTACTGTACAACCTTTTACGTAAATGAATTTAACATTTTATAGGTGTTGGTTAATGTAACTCCCTTCTTTTGAGACATGAGAATGATGTGAAGCGACAACCTGCGAAAGCGGGCAAAGTATATCCAGCTTTTATTTTGCAATCCATGAGTGCAGGTGCTATGGGACATTTTTTCTGCACGTCAAATCAGTCAAAGATTTATATTGGAAGATATTATTTTCTTCATACAAATGCAAAAATTCATTAGGATCAGAAAAGCAAAGCCTTTGACTTTTCGTTGCAACAACACAATTTATCTCGGCATGAGAATAAAGTCTGTCATCGAGCATTTTCTGTCCCTCATGACCTCCCTCCTTTCCTCAGCGTAGTGTTTGATCAGTTTGATTCGTTCAAACAGAATACGGCCCTCTGTGTTTTCCGGGCAAACTTTCCACTCCACAGGTGGCGTATCTCAGTGTACTTTTCATTTATTTTTAATGGCAGGCCCTTCAGGCATTGCACTCCTGAGCCGCTCTTCCTCTTGCACATTCTGGTCTGTCGTTGCACATTCGTCCTCTGAGGGTTCTCCTGATGGTGAGGGTAAACTGCTTGAAGTCGAGGTCGTCCTCTCGTTGAGTTTGATTCGCTGACTGCTAAAGCTGTCATTGCTCTGAGGGCACAATGTCGTCTGTCCTGTGCCTGTGGAGCAGCAGTGGTCTTCACTTATACCTAATGGATATGAAAGTCGCACAGTGAGAGCTAACCTTTCAGCTTCCCACAATATAGTAGATACAGTAGATGTGACTAAGACCCACCTGATGAATGAAATAGATTAAACTTTATTCCCACCAAGGTGGAATCTTTAGCTCACAAAGACTGGACCAGCATATTAAATGACAATGGTATTTATGTCTAATGTTTAAGAAACCGGAGAGGCAACCTCTTGTGATCATACAAATGACTGTCCGAGCCATTAAGCAAAGTGCTGTTACAATGGCATACATCTCTTAAATAGAGATGATTTGGTGGGTGATTAAGCACAAATTTCCCATCATCCATGCAACCTCATCCTCAGACAGTGTAACGTAATGACTTTGGTGATCCACTGACTTTTCTTCAAGCATCACAACCAGTTTGACATTCGTGATTCTGAGTGACAACCGTTGGATGAATGGCCATGAAATCTGATACAGACATGCTTCACTTGGGACGTATTCTAAGAACTCGCTTAACTTTGATCAATTGTCCACATTTCAGCGGGCCAATACCCTGCTTCATGACCATATACCTATAAAACTAGTGTCAGGGCATCAACTTCAGCTGTACTTGTTTTTTTTTTAGTTTAGTGCTAATTAGTTAATGTCAGAAAGCCAACACATTAAACTCATTCCGTCTCAGATTTATGTGGAAAACAGAAAAATGCAAATGACCAAATTAGCCTGTGAGTCACTGAATTAAACACTGGAAACAAACGTCTCTTATCCTGATTAGCTGTGTTTGATAAGCCCGTCTGCGACACTGACACACAGGCACAGAGGTCTTTCCTTTTCAATACAGTTCAGCACCCCAGTGGAAATGCCAACTGGTGCAGCTGCCTCCAGTACATGAACTCTACATAAAGTCAATACTTTGGCCACACACACACAAAGCTTCTTCTGTCCGCCCTTTTCTTTCTGCTAGCACCAGTTCCCCAGGGGGAGGCTGGGAGATTTGGTGGCCATAGAGATGTCACACACACACACACATGCTTCCATAGGCACACACAAATGTTTTCAAACGCTGGTCATTCACATACATAGGCACGCAGCAGCTCTTAAGCCCACCCTCTGACATGCATGCAATGCACATAGAGGGAAACCAGAACCCTTCCAGGGTGATAAAAAAAAAAAACTTGTTTTTTTTAAGCCTGCAGTCAAAAGCAGAGAGGGAGATGCACGTGAGGCTGGAACTGAGACAGTTTTTCTTTACTGTGCATCCCTGTCCACAGCCTGCTGCTGAATGCTCGCCTGCTTGCCTCAAGCCTTTTCCACAGGAAGAAGCAGAGCTTTATGAGCAGACTGCTGAGCGCTGTGACCTGCCAATTAGGCCGAGCCTCTCCAAACTCTCTCCTCTAAAGCACTGTGTGTTGTTATTAGACCCCTTAAGATTCACAGCAAGTCCTGACCCATCCACAGGCATGAGCATCTCTATTGCATCCCAACAGGCCTCCAGCTAGTCAGTCAGAGACTGGTAGCAATTTAGAGGGGTTTTTTTTGTTTGTTTGTTTTGTTTTGTTTTTTAAATGTCACATTGTCTGGTTACATGGGTATGAGTGAGTGTGCATCAGACCTAAACAAAAAAAAACCCAACTATCTAATGTAAGAATAATAGCGATATATGAATAAGATACTATTTATGTATCAATTACAGAATTTTATCTGTAGCCTCATATTAGGAGTGATTGCTAATTCAGCACTCTGAGGTAGGAGGAGTTAATTTAGAAAATTTATCCCAGTTATTTTTGTCCCCTCCTACATTTAGACACTCAGTGCAGAGTGTATTCATTCTTTCTTTGTAGCAGCTAGTATCATGGACCTCTCAAAGTGGTCCACAGCAGCGATAATGCCATCATTGTCAATACCGAGCTTAATTTAAAGAAAGGCTGTACTTGTCTGATGGTGCCAACACAGGTAAATAGTGAAGGTGCTGGTCAAGGTTGAATCCAAATTTCTCAAACATTAATGTTGTTTGTTCGCTGAAGTGGAAATACTAATACTTAATTCTTGTTAACTGCAAACTTTCTGCATAGTCTCTCAGAGTTAAGCTGCATGTGTATGTAACAGGAGCTGTAAAACTCATGTCTTTTCACCTTTGGGTATAAACTAATCAATCAACCCCTATAACCCAGTTCAATCTAACACTAAAGCCCATTGACTTTTCTTCCTCTCTTATCTTAAACGAACAATATTTTTCTATAATAGAGAATAAACAGAAAGATTGAGATTTGGACAACAGAAGTTGCTGTTGTAAAACAACTCCAAGCCATTTTTTTAAATCTCTCATGCTGTTGTTGTCATCAGACAGCCAACTAAACTTCACAGCCAATTTTATTAAAACAAAGAAATTAAAAAAAAACAAAACAGAATGAACAAGTCAGTTGATCAATAGATGAACTTTCTTCTTTTAAAAGGGTCTTAGACAACAACTTGGTTCAGAATACTGTTTTGATCTTTTGGGCTGATAATTATTTCACACTAAGTTATGTAACCTATTAAGTGTTCTAAAGCTATCACCAAGCACTCATCAACTATCCACAAAGCTCTTATGGTTTTCAAAAGTTTTTTTTTTTTGTAATAATTTTATTTTTCTTATTCTTTTTGAAGCATCACTTCACAGGAGTAATTTAGAAATCTCCAGAAGCTGTTATAAAAAATGGACTCACATTTTATAACAGTCCAGGAGCCTTTTAATTGTCGAGCTTTTTTTAAACTCTTAAGTTATTCAGATAAGCTTTTAATAGGAGTTCTTGGAAGTATCATCTGAACAAAACCTGTAAGCTTTGCTCTGCTAATAAAGTGGCTTATGGCGGGGAGAAATTGAACAGTAGGGAGAATGGCCTCATGAATGAATTAGTCGTCTGCAACAGATTACTGCTGCAATAAAATGGCAAGTATCTCATTTCGACCTTAGCAACCATGGAAAAGCCTTGTTGTCACCTTCAGAGCCACGGGGGCATGCTGCAGGCCGGATTAAATCTGATGTGTTGCGTTAATGCTTTACTGGTGCTTTACAGAAAAGGACAACAAATAAATTGACAACTTTTATGGTATTGCTGTTTCTGTTAATGGGATATTGCAGCATTGTGCATTGGTCTTTGTGCAGTCACCCAGGTATGCAGATTTGATGTCACTCAACTCCCACCAAATTATTCTAATTCAGCACCCTCGGATTTTTCTCTTTTCCACATGAGAAGAGAGAGCTCAGCGGTCACTACTTTGACTGTGATGCTAATATCATTACTTCTGTTGGCCACTTTTTGGAGATCCATGACACTGACTTCTTCAAGTATGCTCCATGATGGCTGAACTATATGTGTAAAATAAATGTGCTAGGCTTTTTTCAATATTGTATCCTTGTAACCTTAGGTCAGGAATTTATGAAACATACTTGAACACACTTGTATTGAGAAATATGTGTATACTTGACTGGCCAAAAAAAAAAATCTTGATTAATTAGTTAATCCGTATGATGAGTTAATCAATGTGTTGCAATTAACTTTATTTTTTGCAAACTCACCAGCTCTATTTTCCACAAATCTGTGACATAAAAGGAAAATAGATTTCCCTGAAGAATCTTCCAACTTACATATGCTGTATGAACATGTATGTATGTATGTCTTTAGAGCTTTGGAGTGGAAGAGTTTCAGATTAAACTTCAAGGAGTTGATGGACAGAAAGAGAGGTTGATATTTGCCTTTCATGTTTGATAACGAGTATGAGAATTTCCAGGATTTTTTGGCTCTTGGTGGCTATGGTAACACAAGCATGAAGGATGGAGGTTACATAAGCAAATAGTGAACAAAAAGACTACAAAAACAACACTAAAACTCTGCACTCTATACCCTTCATGTGTGACTTGGCGGGACCAGAGGAGCTACAGATTTGTATTACTATCTCATTAGGAGTGTGTGTCTGCGGGAGGTTGAGATCTGGTTGTGTTTGTTTGTGCAATCCCTGTGTGAATAGACCCCCACCTATCTTTCTATTTGACGAGTTGTTTCCAAAAGTCCCTCCACTAAAGCATTACCAGCACTCAAGTGTCTTCTATTAAAGCCCAAGCTCTCCACCATGCGAGGGGCTTCCCTGGAGCAGTTTGGCTCTGCTGTGCACTGCGTGTTCCTCTAAGGAACAGAAATGTCACAGAGCAAAAATTTTTTTTTTTTTCCTGTGCTCTTTCTCTGCGGTTTTTTAACACCCTATTAGGTCCAGGAAGCAACATATAAACATTAGGGGAAGACAGTATCACATGCACAGACCCAAGCCTTTATATGTGTGGCAGTGTGCTTCCACGTGTCCGGCTCTGTAATCTCCATCCTGCTTCGTGCTTAGTAGACAAGCCTCATTTCATGAACTGAGCTGGCTCTGCCTGATCAGAATGCACCGTCCTCAATTATCCAAAGGGGATATAAAAGACACAAACCCCACCAACTGATCTTTTCTAGGAAGAGGCAAAGTACATACAACAGTGGGAGGGAGAGAAGAAAAGAGAAACAAAGATGAGTAAAAGTAAATGAAGCGGCTTGTGGCCCAGTGATCTAGAAAGACTATATGATTGCTTTATGTTTCCTTCCATCTGCTTTTTTTTCCTATAGCTTCTTCTACAACCACACTCCAAGCACTCCCACTCTTATTCTGCCCCCCTTCCTCTCAGGTACATTCAGGCTAATGTACCATTTAATGAAATTGAATACAAAAAAAACATGCATTGTCATCATGTCCTTGACTGTGTATGCCATTTAAACGCCTCATCAGCAGTCGACGCAGGACCCCTGTGTGAAGCGACTGGACCAAAAAATCCCCTTTGTGGTGCAAACGATGACCTTTGATTCAAGGTAACATATAGGTAACTGAATTAAACCTTTTTTAATATATATATTTACAAAGGATTGCAGCTCTCCATCCTCACTGTGCTTCTGTTGCAATCTTTGGATGCTCCCCTGGGACAATAGCAGGAGAAAACACATTATTGTAATGACTCTCTCTGCCTCTCAGCTTTGTTTGTGCTATTTCAAACATTAAACAAATTACCCCTTCTCCCACCAAGGTAAAGCTTGTAACAGATGCTTTTCAGGAGGCAAAATCAGCTGTCACAGAGGCTTAATGTGTTTGCAGAGTGCAAGCTGGAGATGTTTGGGCTCAGGAGGACTTTTGTGGTAAAAGATAAGTGAAGAGCAGCCATGGTCTTTTACCGCATTAAGGTGTCTGTAGATAATATGATAAAATAATATTATAAAATATGATGCACTACTATGATGTACTGTAGAAAAAATGCAGGAAAACAAACTAAAAAAAACAAAAAACATCTCTAATTAAAAAAGCCGAAGTGAACTTAGCTAAGGAAAATAGTTTTTGTTTTGTTCTTTTATAGATTTTTACTTAAAACAGTATAATTTAAAACTTGTGTATCCCCAGCTTTAAAAAAGACACGAATTATCATAGTCTTTTGTTAGAAGGATGCAACAAACTGGTTGGACTCGTTGTAAAACATATTGCCATCAACAGGGGGGTCACTGTGAATCAAAGGAATGTAGGCTGATTGACTTGACTTGCAGCCATTGTTAGGTGATATGCTTTCTTACTTAGATTAACCCTCATTATCAAGCTGGTGACGATTGCTCATTACTGAGGGAGCATTCACACCGTAACATATGGCTGGATGATGAAGAGTGTGCACTCAAACCAGCCTGTGTCACATACAAGACAAAAGGCACCTTCTTTTATGCCTCTTGCATCATGTATTCCACAGCGACCAGCTTTGTCACAGCCATGACCTTGATCTTCCTCACTGTAAGCCACAAGGCTCATGGGAAATGAGTTTGACCGTGCTGATGGGTCAGGGTCGTAGACCAACGGAGATTTTAGGAGCAAAAACAAATGTTTCAACAAACAGTTCAATTTCCAACTTTATTAAGCTTTTTGGTCCGTTGAAGCCCGTTGTTTTATTGTTTTGTTTTGTTTTTTTGCACACACACTGTGTTGTTCAGTCTCTATGCACTCATCAGCCAAACTAATAGCTTGAACATGTAGCTGTTTTCTGCAGCATTTTAATAATCAAACCCACTGTAAGAAAAAGTGGAAAAATCTGACTTCTCAAATCCATCTGAGTTAAGACAGTCAGATATTTTAAAGAAGTTGGTGGAAATCAAGGAAACTCAAAACTGAACTTACATTTATCTGGTGGTTGTAAACATGATTAAAAATGAATACAAGTGTTGATCACTGCCAGTTAGATGCCAAGATCAGTCATAACAACCCTCAGGCTTGTGTCTTAGACAGCTGCTTTTGGAGTTCTTCTCTTAATCCATCAATGCAGCTTTAATCTATAGCTAATACCATTATTATCCATGAAATCTACTAGTTGCTTGGTGAAAAAATACTCTTTTTTCAACATAAATACATGTGTTTTTCAGACATGTGATGATGAAGATAATGAAAAGCAAAGTCATACCAGTTCCTTAGTGGTATCAAGTAAATATAACTATTTCTATCCACAAGGCTCACAAAATGTTATTAGCAGGTCCCATTTTGGGCATAGAGTCACATTTTTTCAGGATTACATAAGGTTAGCCTTAAATTTCCAATTGAGACTGAGCGATTATTCCAGTACCTTACTGACCTCGTTATGGTCTTTTGTGGTTTTCTTCATCCCCCCTTTGTTCCACGCTTGTTTCAGCAGTGGTTTTGGAGCGCCTTGAGTAGTGCGACTAGGCCACTTTGTGCTCCTCTAACAGCAGTCGCGGTTGCCAGCCATGTCCATTGGTGTCATGCAGTCACTTCGTTGCCAGATTACATCATCTTCAGTGCTTTAGAAGGCAACCTTTTTCCTGCAGCAGTAATATGCATATTGGAATAAGAAAACACAAGAAGGCAACACACCGCCCACAATATTTGCAAAAACGCTCACATTTATACATGTGTAGGAGTGTGCATCGTGACACTAAGAAATGCATTTGAAAGGATCTGCTGCTATGTGAGAGTGAATACATTGAAGGTATGTCCATGTTTGTTGTGATATTGCAGTGTTCTCCGGAGATTCGGTGAAAAACAAGTAATAGCATTAGATCCATGTAGCATCCAGCCTCCTGGAGATGACAGGAGCACTTGTCCAAATTCTTCAAAGCCCCCAAGATTCAGGATCATTGAGAGTGTTACTGTCTCTTTTGGTATGTACGCAGGAGTGTGTGTGTGATAGTGTGTGTATGTGTGTGTACATACATACACATATGTGTGTGTGTGAGCCTCTCTAAGCCCTTTTTTCTGTATATTTGTGTTCATTCTCTTGACAACTTTTTTGTGCTCTTATGAGCTGCACATATATGTGTGTGTGTGTGTGTGGCTGTCCTGTCCACTCTAAGTTGTTGTGATCTGGGTTACCATCTAAGTGACAGACAGGTCAGGGCCGTCCTCAGAGGGATAAGCCGTCACATTGATAATAAAAGCAGCTGTCAAACTGAATTGTTCGGGATATGAGAGCGATCCATTCGCTGAAATTCCTGACAGCAGTAACACCTTTAAGATGGCAAGGTTGAAGTGCAGGATATTGCCCCGGTATTTTTCTGTTCGCGTGTTTTTTTGATTTATTGTTTTGAAATTTTGAGAAAGATGCTGAATGACGTGCTCTGACAGGAGTGAGCAGGTGTGTTCGATAAAATGGCTTGTGGTGGACTTTTAGAGGAAATTGAGGGAGAATAAGAAAACAAGAAAGAGATTGATATGGCCATTAAAATCTGTCTGAAGCATTTTTAACTTCCCTACAAACATCAATTCAGAGGTAGAAATGGGACATTGACTGAATAAAACAAACTAGATTATGTGTATTTCATAAGGTGGCTCTTTGGCTTCTATGTGGAAAGGAAGGGAAAAGACTGGCTTCTCCTCTTGTGGTGCTGCTGCAGATTGTTCTACATTATTGAGGTGTGTACACCTCCTTTTTGCTGTTAAATGGTACAGGGAAATGGAAGGAGGTTGTGAAAAAGGCCTAACAGAGAAATACAGATTCCATCGCCTTTCTTATGTCCTTTAATAGCACTGGCTTTATGGAAAAAGCGTGGCTTAGCGATAAAATGAGACAGGTGAGATGTGTACGGCACTTTGCCAGCTCTTTGCGACAAGTGACAACTTAATGGATTTCCGTAGTTTGAAAGCCCTGTTAAAAATCCCTCCAGCATCATTGGAGTAGAAAAGGCAAAGCCATGACTGGGCGGCGAACCTGCCTTTCTGTTCACATTTTTGTCAAGATACAAGGCTCCTTCATGACAAAAGAGGTATCTCTCCTGTTTGGATGTGGCCAACTGTGTCACTGAGGAACAGTTCCCTTACGTTTTCAATCTGAAAGAGGAGAAGGAGCAGGAGACCAAACATGACAGCAGGTCCCATGAAGAGACATCCACTCTCATGAGGTCCTGTGAGGGAGGAGATGTTCAGAGAAAAACCAAGAGTTCAACTGCCAAGAGCCCTACATTTCACTGTCAGTTTGAGAGAGAAAGTTAACTTATTCCACTCTTGTTGTAATTGTGTCAAATGAATAATTAAGAGTTCCTTTCGTTTCCTGACCACCAGGTTAACAGCTACTGCCTTACTACAAGCCACTTCTATTTTTATTTGGCTGTTATTATTATTTAATGGTGAGGTGTTCATGTTTTATGTGCTTTTCCATTGGATTTCCTGTGTAAAATAATGAGGTGTTTACAATCACTGTTTCTCACCAAAACATGATTTGTGCATTCCTCGTTATACAAGCTTTATAACTTCTTTTATTTTTGTCTGTGCATGTGTAGGAGATGAAAACAATGCAAAGGCCCGCTCTTCAAAACATTGCTCCACAGCACCACTAATGGTCAGGAACTCCGCAGGGGTTTGTGGGTGCAGGATGTCTGTAGCTGAGGTGCATTTTTGATCGTCGCATATTTGCTCTGATTCTAAATTTGGAACTTTGTTGTTTGTCGTTACCTTCTCAGCTGCAGTGTTCCCCGCTCCTCTTAGAAATTCTGACTCTATTAGTCACATTTTTTTCCTTTTGATTTGACAACAGTTCATGGAGAGTGTCAGGAAATTTGAGGTGAGACAAAGGTTCAGGGTTCAGACAAAGTTTCTTTGCTGATTTCAACTCTGGGACGTTGCAGTCACATGTTTAGTCCCCAAAGCCACAAGGAGGGTTTTCAAATGTCCAACTTATGTATACATTTACCTGACTAAAGACCTGTTGAACCAGCTTTAAAGAGCTTTATACCATCTCTTAGCTCAATGTTTTTTTTTTGTTTTGTTTTCTAGGCCTCAACTCAGGCTACAGTTTTAATCCTCTCTGCTCTCCCAGAGTTGTTTTGGGGGGCAGCAGAGCAGCTTTTATCAGCAAAAAAGCTCTACAGCAGTCTTTGTACAGTACCTGCTCAGCACCAAATGTCAGACAGACAAAGGAGGTAACTAGCAGGTGAACACGGTAGAGCATTTTTCAGCTACATGGCCAGATGTTTTCCTTAGAAATGAGTTAAGAGTGAAATAGAGCTGAGAGGAGACAGAACATTGCTCTTATATCAATCAGGTTGTCAGAAACAAAACCCAAAATGAAAGCCAATATTTGTACGTATCTGCCGCAACTTTAAATAGGCAAGTATTTATTGTCATGTTCACCACTTGATAACATGTCAGTGTTGCATTAATCGCTTGTTTCTGCAGCCACTGAGTGGCCCAAGACATCAGTAATGGTAGGTTCAGTAACAGAAGTCATGCGATATATGTTTTGTCATTTTGAGGTGTGAGAATTGTAGTTTTCTCTGCATACAAATATTGCTTTATGTACCTGTCAGAATTTTTAAATATGTGTGACGGTAGATTTATTGCAGCTGAGTTCCACATTATTAACTGGAGAATCTGTAGCCTATAATACCCACATTGTTCCTCTACAGACTGTAAGCTTCCCTCTCCTTGCTAACTTTTGTGCCATCTTTTACTCGTTATCCCTGATCTACCAAGGACTCCTCTGTATGCATCTTTTATGGAACAAAAAATTCCTGATTATGGATCCCCTCCTTGCTGTATTCTCTCCCCTCCCCCAGTCTCTTGCTGCCCCATGTGAGGCATGCTGAATTCAGGCCCATAATGAGCCTCTGTCTGTTCCAGCTGACACAGTGAGCTGTCTGAGGCTGTGATGTGTCACTCTCGCAGGGCTCCTCTTTCTCTCTCTCCACACGACTGTGAGCAGAATAAAGGGATTCCTCCCCAGAAATGCTTCCAACGGCAGTGAGGGGATAGGAGAGATTCAGACCTCCTTCACCGAGGCCCTGTGGCCTAGACTCACTCACACACTATATCACAAATCTACACAACAGTGAAGACTGATAATAGAGCATAATGTGGGTAAAAAAAAGCCTTCAAATGGTTTTACATCAATCTTCTAGCTGTTGTACATCACTGAAGGGACTGTAATATGAGCTTGCTCCCTTTTCAGAACAATCACAGCAAACAGTTTGGTGTGTTGTTCAGTCACTTTTTGAAGAAATGCAATGCATCATTGCAAATTGCTTGATTCTCAAAGTGTGGTCCTCCTGAGTTTGTGTTTCATTAGGGTAAATGCGGCAGTTGGCGAGAACACATGTCTTGCTGACAGCTTCTGTCTGGAAGAACCACGACAGCCTCTAAATCTATGGGAGCATACTGATGAATCCGGCTGTTTATTTTTGAAATTATCCAATGCAATGCCGATGCAGCAAATTGTTTAAAGCATTAATGCTACTGTAAAGGCCTTTGAGGCAGGGTAGTTTTGGGAAAATGACCTTTTGTACTTGTGAGCGGTCCAGAAAACAGCTTCAGTTTTATGACATAAATGTTGGTCCAACAAGCTCTGATGCAGTTCCATGAAGTTAACACCATATGTAAAAGCTTGCATACTGGGAGTCAAATAACCTGATTAGTACACTCCACAGGTTTGGGGGATATTGATTGATAAAAGGGCTTTACAGAGTGTCAGTATCTAAAGGTGCAAACTGCTTCTGAGGTTCTCGAAGAAAGTTTCAAATGTCTGTTTTAATTTATAACCATCACCAATCATTAACCCCCCCCTTGAAGAACAAATTCTTGCTTGCCTGATTTGACTGTGGAATCTTTCATATGTGTTCACTCCAAACAGACAGATTACTGTGCCTTGGCCGTAAGCTAGCTCTCATTAAGTGAAGTACATTCACCCTCTAGTAAGCAGCCAAGAAAGAGAGACTAATTACAGTACAGGTTGGCACTTCAGCCTGCAGCAGCAGGACAGGTTGAAGTGTAGATAAATCCTCTTTTTAATCCCAAAAATCTGCAATAATAAACTCTGAGCTCTGACAAAAAGCTTCGGATCAGAGCAGAATCCCCTGTGATTCCGGGTGTTTTGTCCTTCAGAAGCTCCGGTCTGCCCCTTGCCCCTCTCCTCCCCGACATCATCGGCTCTCTGCTGGTGTCTGTCACTCCGCTCTGCCTGTCCAATCTGTGCAACACTCAAAGTCTGTAATGTGTGCGATATGAGCTTTTAAATGTTGGCTTTGAATTTAAATGTCAGCATCGAGAATGAAGCCTTGAACTATTCAATACAGCACTGGTAAAAATGTTCTCAAAGTAAATGAGTCTCCCTTGTAGATAATAGAAGAAAAGAGTCTGAATATATGTTCAAGTATATTGATTAGTGTGAATACGACCTGACAGCAAGAGTACAAATTTTGGAATGCATTAAGCTGCTTAAAGGTTTTAAGTATTTCTGTTTGCATGGTCAGGTAAGAATGAAGAAATGTTGGGACTTTTGCTCGTGTTAAGGCTTTTCCCTTGTTTAGATAATGATGAGCTCTCATCAATCATCCATTGATCGGAAAGAGTATGGTGATTGTACACTGAAGCACTGTGTTTTGCTTTATAATGGATTATACAGTATTTATTGATCTTACACAGAATGAGTGGTGCAGAAAGAAAGGAGAATGGATTCTTTCATTTGAATAGCATGTCTGTACACTTGGAGCCATTCATATCAGCTCAGATTTCTGTTCAAGTGTATTCTATGACACAGCAGCACTGTTTCAGGCTTTTTTGTCAATGAAGTACCAAGTTGGGGGATAATAGTAAACTAACAACCGACTCATTGATTAAGAGCAATTTGATCTAATCCTGACTCGTGTATTCAAAATAAAGATAGAGGCAGCAGGGCATCAGCTTTTCCATTTCTTTCTAATATTTGTTTGTTTCATGGTTATGTTCCAATCTAAACATTGTTTTCATCTTAGGCAGAGTCTTGTAGTGAAACATATTTAATATTCCCCAGGACATATGAGTCTTTTTTAGATGTCCACTTGCTTTTTTTCCATTGTTTTGGTTAAAATATAAATGTTATTTTCAGCAAATATAATGTGCATCATTCTCCTCTTTCTAAGCTGGCCCCACCCATCTGAGATTGACAGTCAGGCTGTGGTGAATCCTTTCAGAAACATTTTCTTCTCTCAGGCTCAAAAACTCTGAGGGAAAACACACACGCGCACATATGCTCATTTGTAATTTTTGCAAGCTGTCATACACACTTGAGTGCACACACACACACACACACACACACACACCCATACACACATACACTCACAAAGAAACGAATCCCCCCCGCCCCCCAAAAAATTGCTTCCCACATCCTGTTTAACGAGCTCCCTCCAAACCATAGAGAGTGTTTGCACTGTGACCACAGAAGCTGTATGAAAGCTCAGATTCCTGCACTTATCTCACCACACTCTGCTCCACCTGGCTGTCTCCGTCTAAAAACATTCCCCCGATGAAACATCACAGCTCCCTTGAGCTCTGCTCCACAGCAAACAGGGATCAAAAACAATGCGGCAGGTAGATGGCGCATGCTTTTTCTGCAGCAAAATGGCTGTTGATCTCCAGGTACTGTCAGCTCAGGTCAGAGACTGGTGATTATTTTCAATATCATGCAGTCTTCAGTCATTTTTTAGGATTTACTTTCTAATTGTTTAAGAAGATTTTTTGTTTTAAAGCTGGAATACATGTGCACTGGAAAAAAATTCTACTCAAAAATAACTGGGAAGAATTTGATAAAAGGTGTTATTTTTTCTTGCAATAAGTAAACAATTCTATTTACAGAACAAATTAAAATTTGCTTGTTATTTTTTTTAACTAAAATAAGATCTGATGTCCATATGTCTCAGTGACTTACTGCTTGTAAAGTTAGGGCAATGACATATTTTGATTATAAATTGGAAAAACATAGATGAGGTTTTTAAATTTAGCAGTGTGGTTAATAAACAAATACTGATTTCTTCATACAAAATAAATTTAAATATATAATGCATAGCGTTACCTTAAAATAAGTGAAGTTTTAACAACAACTTACAAGAAAATGACCCTAAAACCTACTTATATATTTACATCACACCTATGTATTGTTGTAAGAAGTAGCTAGGTTAGCATTGCTACATGATATTGCCCAAGCAAATGTTCCATGTCATATAAGAGTTACTGTAATTACTAATATTGTGCTAATCAATATAAACATAATATCATAATAACATAATATCTCTGGTATACTTACTTAGCCAACCGTGATACTAGATACAAAATTGTCACTCAGTGTTATTATTCAGTCGTCAATGAAATTCATAATAAAGCATTTTGTATTGTGTTTTGTTGACAGTTTTTTTGTTAGTGAGGTCTTATAAACATGGATGTGATTTTAAAAATTGTATTTAACCATGGAACTATGATAAACGGGAATCTCTCTCAACACTTTACATCCAACATGGTTGTGAACTTGTTAAAAAAAAAAACAGCCAGTGCTGTTACGCTAGCTGCTCCACCTTTGCTAACGTCTCTTAACAGCTAACGTAGCCGCTCTCAAATTGAAATGTTCCAAAAACTTTACATAATGGAGATGAAAGAAAGGTGGGATAAATAAATTCAACTGTGGCAGCAACAAAATGCCTCAGTGTTGTTGACTGACACCTGGACACATTAACCAGCCTTATGAGAGAGAATTATTTACCAGTGCAGTGGTAGCCACCTGACTTTCAAGCCGTAGCCCAGTCCCCCTGCACCTCCCCGCCCTGATCAGCATGTATTATTCTTTTTTTGTGTGTGTGTCTGTTCACATTGGCAGACGAGCGCCGTGTGGTTGGCGTAGCCCGGAGCTCAAAAACCACATCACACATACAACGCACACATTTTCCTCACTGTGCCGCTCTCTCAATGTCACACGGGCTGTTAACAGTGTTTTCAGAGTCAGGGGATGTGAAAATATTCAGCGAGAAGTCAGGGGTAAGACTAAAGAAAAGAGGGGGGAAGGGGTGCAAGTCGTCGCCACACACATTGCCAGCGTTGGCTGATGTTTGTGGCCATCCTGAGAGGTTAACAGTCTCCAACCTCCCCTCCGTCCGATGTGACATGACACTCTCTGCATTCTCGTCGCCCAGTTTGACGTGTCGTTCTTTCACGGTTCATGAACTCTGGGCCATGGGAGGGATCTTTCACTTTCTGTCATAGAAAGTGGCAGCACAAAGGGGACCCAATTTATTATTTTCTGGGTTTTTGCCCCTTTTTGATCTGTCACATACAGAAGCATGCACGCATTAAGGAACACACACACACACACACAAGCACAACATGCATCACACACACACTATTTGGTCAACCCCCCTGCAGCAGCAAGGCATTGTCTCCCTTCAGAGGGGACATTAATAAGGAATGAGTCCTTTTGAAGTGTGGCTGTGGGCTGTCAGATCTGAACTGACATAATCATCCTCAAAAATAACACCTCCTCCCACCTTTTAGCATACACTCCCACACATTCTGCCTCCCTCTATGCATATGGAGCGCTGTAAGAAAACTTTTCCCAAAGGCGAGCTCTTACCGTGTAATCCAAATGGCCTTTATCCAGTTGCTGAAAACACACTGCACCCCTGTGCTCCTGTAATCCTTTGTAGTTTTATTTTTTTTCCAACTGCATGCACTTTGGCTGAAATGCAAGGTGGCAACACTGCTTTTTTTTTCTAGCATTTTTTCTTTACCCACTGCTCCCTTCACTTTGAACTGCTTAATGCATTCACAGTATGTCAGCAGAATAGGGAATAAGAGAAAACATCTAGTTTTTTACTGCCTGGTAATGAATATACATTTTTCTCAATGAAGTTTTTCTTTTCTTGCTTTGCTATTTTTATTAGTTAAATTATCGGATGTCCTTTTCATGGATCTGGAGGTTTTGCAGCTATTTAGGCACCTGTTTATTTGTTTCAGCAAGTTTAAAATGTAAAACAACTGTTTGAAATTCCCCATACCTTCCACATGCATTTACAAAAACGCGACATTACTGTTGTGTTTGTTTTTTTTCTCACTTTAGCACTTACAAGTGGGAAAAAAAATCATATGACGTGAATGCAGCAAGTCCCAACCCCCATACACAGAAACATGAACACATACACACACACCACACACCACACAGGCACATACATCACAGATTTGATCCTCGGTAGCATGCTGTGAATCCCCCCTGGTGTGAAACAGTAGTTAGTGCCCCTCACTCCTCTTTTTTTTCATTCCCATTCCTTCACAGTGTGATTAGAGGGGGAGGGATTTCTTGTGAGGTCAAAAATTCAGTTGTTCCATCACTGCATCTGACTGCAGATCTAGAGCTGATGTAACATGCCTATCATACAAAAGGGATTTTCGTCAAAGGGGCTGTTTTTATTTTTATTTTTTTAAATGATTTTAAATGTTTCAGTTATTAATATTTTTAGGAATGATTAAAAAAAAAAGTTTGAAAAACTTGTTTAACATTATAGTTTAATGGTTTATTTCTTACTATGTTTGGGGGTCTAATAAGAAGCTCATTTCCGCCTTCTCACCACTTTTCTCATAATTTATAACAAACAACATTATCATTTAAACTCATAGTGACAGGAGGACAATGATGAGTAATAACTACATGGGACAGTAACTCCAGGTAGTTTTCAGATTTTTAATTTAAAGCAGTATAAATTAAAACAAAAACACCAACACACCAAACCCTAATTGTGATGTAAAACGCTCAAATCAGCTTAAATATCCTCACAAAGAGACAGTTCAACAACAAAACAAAAGTACACAAAACCGCTAGTGCATCGCAAGAAGACAGTGGATTTAGAAAAGTGCCTCGCAGACATGCAAACTGTGTCCATAGTATGTCACACCACTCCATCAATCTGATAGATGAAGTCAGATTTGGCATCTCTTCCCCCTCCCATCATACCCCAGGCTCATTTCACACTTTCCTACTTCCTCGCCTCTCTGCCAGGCACGTGTTAGACTGGTAGTGAAGACGTCCCTGCTTCTTCCTGTGCTTCCCCCCCTCTTACTGTGACTCCTTGTATTGAATGTGAGGATGTGTTTGGTACCACCTGTATCACTGTGATCCCAGCCAACATGCTAATTTACATTGTGGTGCACAGATTCCACTAAGAAAAAGTATATAGACTTTTCTTACTTCTTGAATCTGCCTCTTACTCTAATACAGATTTCTTACTTCAGAAGAGTTTGGATGTATTTGCACATCTATTTGTCTGTGTGCATGTTTTGTACAAGTGCACAAACACACAGACGTGAACATGCCCATCTGTAGGCGCAGATGGAAACACACTCACTTCTCACACATACAATATGGGCCACACAACCCACACATGCGTCAGAAAAGCCGACTTCTGGAGTTGATTTGTTCCCACATGCCCAACTTTAAACTAATCTCAACATACAGTAAACAGCAATGACCTAAATTCTTACAGTAGGATTTTACTCAACAGTGTACAATTGTGTATGTGAAAAATATACATTGGATCTGTTTTCGGTGTGCTCAAAAAGCTGAAGAACAAAGCATCCTTGTCATACTGTCTAGTTTTGTATGCATCTGTTTTTGGTATGTTGTACTAATGTTTCATTGTTTTGGGGGTTTTTTGCCAAATTTTCCTTGAAATCAAAAAAAGATGCTGTAATACAATTTTTTTCTGTCCCAATATTGATTCTGTTTCCTGAACTTAGTGCATTGGCCAAAATGGGAGCCAGTCCAATATCAGTGCATTAAAATATATATATATATATTATTAATTTTAAATAGCTGTGTACCACTAACCCTTCATGGATATATTATTATGGACATGCTTGAATCTAAAGAAGTGGCAAACAGTTTATGGATATTAGGTGCCCATGGATATTGCAGTCAATAAATTCTAGTCAGCTGAATTATTATTTTTTAATTCAGGTCTTCAAGATGCTGCTAAGTAGCAGTGTCCCATTTCTAATAAATAAAGTATGTGGTATCAGCATATAGACTTGCATAGAGTAGACCTGGTACTTGTTAAAATAACCCTAAAAAGAACTCACTTATTGAAAGGAACAGATTGAGATTCACATGGTTTTCTCTTGGTTTTCTTCCCACGCATTACCAAAACTGTCCCATTTAAACCTCATGGTTATTTCCACACATGTTATTTGCTTCCCCTTTAATGGCTCCTCAGCTTGTGTTTTCTGGTGATGAAACAACTCTCTGACAGACAGGTTACATTACTGTACTCCCACTGACTTCCTGTCCTCAGCGGTTCAATCAGAGCCTGACTGATTGACACACTCTTCATACTTGTGGACAGTTTATATTTGTGTTTTTTTTTTTCACTTGTCACATACGTACAGTGCTTTTAAACTAACACTTGTTCACAGATGAAGAATTCATGTACCACTGACCTGACAATGTAGGTGCATGTGTTCGTGGTCAGTGTCTGTAATCAGTGGATAGCCGCGTCTCTTTGTATGGAGCCATATGCAGCCTGTACAGGCAGGAAGCAGCCATGAGGCACACTGTATTGTTGAGTCAATCTAGCATTGAGGATCCTCTGATCTCATGAATAATGTAAGATTTAGGTAAAGCAGATTATTTGTATGGATATTAAAGGAAGCCCTGAGCTGCATTAATGCAGCTTAAATATTCAATCTGTCTTTTTCAGAGCATTTATTCTGTTGCAGACAGCAGGTCTTTCTCAGGATTTACCAGCAGCACAAACTTTCTAGGTATATAATTGAATATTTAAGCATGATTTACAATTTATTGTATCTAAATTAAACTAAGACCATATTTAGAATTTATCTATCATTTTCATCCCTTCTAATAAAACTAAATGACTTATTTTTGTTCTTTTATTTTACAATCAGAGACTATTAATAGTTTATACTATGTACAGCAGACTTTTGTTTTTACTCTACGTTCTTTCCCTTATGTTGATGTTACTCTCGTGTGGCTGTGATGTTTTTTATTAACTACTGGAAAACCCAACCACACTAATTTAACTTCTTGCACAGTCCCCTCTCAGATGCTTTTAATGTTTGTGTGCACATGACCTGATCTCAATCGTTTTTTCCGGCTTTTTGTGAAAATATAATCTTAGTAAAGAAATTTGTACTACGCTATGATTATTTTTCAGTTCTACATTTCTAAAATCCCCTTTTCAAGTCACCCTTTCTGCTATGTCATTAGAGTCTTGAGGATTATGATTATGTTCTGTTTGGTAATGTGGCATAATTCATGATAATTAAGTTCCAATGAAAGAGCTTTCAATTTTTGAGTGAGTTCATGAATTTTTGAGATCCATGAATATCCATCTACTATTAGCTCAGTACTCATCTAGTTTCAATTAAACTGAACCGTAGCCCAGATGTCTTTTAGTCTAATTATTATTATTCATTATTATTTATGTTTCAAATAAAATCTACTTCCCAATTTGTAGACAAGGTCCTGCTTTGTATCAGCCATGTGGAAGGCTGGATGAATGGATGGATATATGGATGGATGGATAGATAGACAGGTAGATGTGAATCAGCAATTGAATGTGTGATTAAAGGACATCATACATAAGTAAAAAAAAGATGTTTTAAACCAATCTAATTCTTCAAAAAAGAAAAAGAAGGAATGATAAAAAATGTATCTTTTTTTAAAATGGATTTGGTTGAAAAAGAAAGCAAACAGTGCACTTTTCCTCCCTTAGCAACAAAAGAAAGCCTCTGCTGTATCTGTTTTTGCTTTTAATATTATTTGTACATTTAGGTGCAGCGGTGAATGCAATCTGTCCTGATAGGTGAGATTGCTCCCTGTTGCCTTGTGTTCCTCTTCATCCGTCAGCAGCATTAGCTGTCCCACAGACAGGGTCTTTATAGTAGCAGAGCGAAGGGGACAGGGCCTCTAATGGAAGCTCTTTGTTCAGTTGTCACTTTCATTGCTCCCATGGAAACATCCTGCTGGCCAATCAGACGAGCCCTCTAGGTAGTAGCCACTCTGCTTCTGTCACTGCATGACTGAAGGCATCCATCAGCCCGAGCTATCTTTTAAGTTTCTCTGATTTTTTTTTCACCCCCCAGCTCTACTTTTCTCTCACTCAGCATTGTTTTACCAATCAGTGGACGTGTTTGACAAATGTACCCTTCATACAGTATGATAAGTTGAGGAAAAATGGATGTTTGTGCCATTCCTAAACGTGTGAAAGAAAAAAAATAAGTAGTAAGATGTTGCCTCCCTGTGTTTACAAAATCAAAAGCAAAACTGCATTGTCAAGCTATGCTTTGGTAAAGCATGGAATAAAACCATTCTTCCTTTTTTTTAATACCTTTGTGTGGATGCCAGAGTTCTCAACTTATTCCCTCCCTGAGGTGGATTTGAATACCTCCCACTTGACTTTTTATGAGGTAAATAGAAAGGTAGCCCCGGTTACATGTATCTCTCCCACCAGGTAAACACTGTGGTGTGTGATAAGGGGCTCAGAGAAAAGTGAGTATTTGCGGAGTTGAAGGGGGAGGGGGGGACGATCATCTGTATCTCTGTACTCAGCTGCAGCTAGCTGAAATACAAAGCACCAGTGGGTCATTATGGGATTCTCCCTCCAGAAATACTACTTCTCTCAAGGCCAGGGAGCAGGACTTAAAGTCAGGCGGAGGAAAGTCGTCCACTTGCATATGAAAAAGACACCAAATAAGCTTTACACTCCAGAGGGAAAGCTGCAGAAACTTGGAGTGCAATTGTGCATGAGTGGCAGCTGCAGGCATGTGCATATGAAAATGAGACAGTCTGAATGCCTGAATTAAGATTAACATTGTTATGCTGATTAGTGAATTATCAATGATGGTACTATTTATTATCTCACACCTAATTAGTGGATGTGTGCATGGACGCCCATGTGCCTTAATATGCATGTGATTGCAGGCTTATGTTTCTATGCAACAAAACATGGTGCACACTTAAACACATGCAATTTTACAAGTTTGTGTATGTGTTTACTCACATGTTCTTCTCTCTAGATGGTAATTGTGATGTATGATGTCTAAATAATATACATACAACTTCTGGACGTACACCTGCATTCGTCATATTATGTTAATACCGCAACATATGCTGTTACATTAAAAATTATTTGACCTGAGGCCAGAATTGTTGCTGTAGAAATTTGTCAGAGAGCCAACATTATGACAGCTGTGCAGTTACCCTTGTAATGAAGAAGAGCAAAGTCTCCTCTGTCTGTTAGAAATCCAATAGTGACAGGGAAATAAATCTCAATTAAACAGTCCAGTGCTCTTTGCGAAGAATATTCATGGAACATTAAGATGTAGGGAGATCTATTCATATGTCTGTTTCTGCTTCCTTTTTCCCAATTTTTTTGTTCTTCTCAGCCTTTGGACCAACTAGACTATTCAAATGTTTTTCTTTGTCTTGGTTCTTTAATATCCAACCTACCAAATATTTGTCAAATTTGAATAATTCAACTTTTTGAAGGGATATTTTAGTGATTAAGTATTATGTCTCAGTGAGGTTGATGGCCCCCCCAGAGACAGATAAAGAAATGAGTCAGAGGCTGGGACTTATTGGTCGTTGTGTCCGAGCTCCAGAGAGATTGGATCCTACATTACCCATAGTGCAACCATTAGCATCTTTTCATCAGACCCTCCCTCTTTCTGACAAGCAAGAGCATCTTTCAAACTCAATGCCCTGAGCTTGTTATGCAGGCTTTCTGCATGTGTAGTCCCAAACCCCTGGCACAGATATCTCCAGATTACATCGTCAGGATTATTTCCTTTGACAAGCTCCTCACAGGATGAGCAGCACTTAAAATAATGAGTAAACTCACGTTAGGTTTAAAGCCGGTGTAGCTCTGCTGTAAAATGAGCTCATATGTTTGCACCATGTGACAGTTTACGCCCTCCTTCCCCAACTTCCTTATCTCCTCCAGCAGAGGGGTGTGGGCAGCCCCTCCTCCCACGGGCCAGCTGGATTACATGTGTTGGTTTAATCCCATTCATGCTTTCAGTGCTCTCTGACAGACCAACATGTAGTGGTCCACCATGGCCTAAGTCACAAACACACACACACACACGCACACACAGGTGCAGGTGTCTACGTCTGATAAGGACGCTGTGGAAGTATTAGCCTCACCAGCCCACAAACAGCACATCATGGGAAATCCTGTTTCCTCCTGTGATCCCCAGTTTGCTCTCATCACCACAACCTGCTTCAAAGCCTTAAACCCTTGTGTCACCACCACACACCCACAACAGCTCTGTGTCAGGGATCAACACCTGATGTACACACTAGGATCGACAAATCTGAGGCAATTGAACAAAGTTCTTTAGCTATGATGAAACAATAGAAAAATGGGCTGTAATATCCGAGTTGCTCAGTCTGGCTTTACTCTCACTTACTGTTTAATTCAATTGTTCTTACATGCATCTTGCATGTGTTGTTGTTGCTGCAGTTGGACAACTTAGTTTGAGATATTCATTTGATCGCAAAGTTTCATCTTGTCAGAAAGCACAATGCCCATCTAAAATAATGAGAAACGCTGAAGGCCAAACTGTGGAAGAAACCAGAAAACACTAAAGGCTCTTCTTCAAAGTCTTCAGACAGTTCAGACTCAGATAACTACAGGACAAAACTGTCAAGCAGTTAACTTTGGATAAAAAGCATGTTAAAAGTATCACACATCAGTAGAATCTAAACCCTACCTGGCCGTGAGAGTTGCACTCATTGTGTCATCAGTTCAGAATAATTATAATGATGCTACTTGCTCATTGTTGCACTGTATTTATGTAAGATCTTAAAGTGTGTTTACCAGACATTTAAAATTTGCTAATCAAAAAAGTTGGCCAGTGGCAAACAGTTTATTCCAGGCCACAAAGCTGATCTGAGAGCAGATAAATTGTTCAAATCTATCTCTGGATCCTTAAACCTCCATACAAAATAGTCCTAATCTATAGTAAATGTATGGCAGATGAATCCTACTCCCTGATTAGATTTGTGTTCATTCTTGGTTAAAAGAGTAATGAATGGATTCCCCTCACAAGACATTTTCCTTGGAGTTTCTTAAAAAAATGAGAAATGGGGGAGGTTTTCTCAGTCTGCCTTTCTCCCAGCTCTCACTTTTTGCTTTTGGCAAAAACTGTAGTGCCTCAAACTATTTTAATTGGTGACTTTATCATTATTCGCCAGATTTTTTTAAAAATATTAGATTTGTTCATTATGGGAATTGAGCTTGTCGTTGGCACATTTTGCTCGTGGTACAAGCAGTTTTCTTGCTTTGTTTGCCCACCACAGCTGAAAAATAAAGAGCACGGCTGTGTAATAACTAATGGATTGGCTGAAGGCAGCAGCTGTTTGCTGTTGAGAGCCAGACAGTTTTGTATGGCAGCCTGACCGAAACTGCTCTGCAAACAGCTAGCAGACAAAACAAATTATGGGGTTGACAAGCTTAAAAAAACACTGCAACATCAGGAGATTCACACACATTCATGATGCAAGATGTGTATTCATATTTAAACAAATACTCCCTATCCAGTACATGCATGCGCATTAGCATAGATGAATGCATGCTCCCCATGTCTGTATAAAATAGAAACCAGGGGAAAAGAGGGTGCAGAGTTGATTTATTGTTTTCTTCTGTCCCTTGTAAGCTGAAGAAATAAACTCAGTTTTAGCTGTTTCTGCATGATTTCTTCCTGGTGAAGGAGGATAGTTTCTCTCTGGCTTGTTAGGAGCAATAGTTGGCTGACTCAGCATAAAATGACAACAATAAAAGGAGGATAATGACTTTAACCCAACATTAAACTTGAAGTCAAATCAAAAACGGACATTTTATTGCATTTCGATCAAGTTTGAGAACATGGTTGAGGGACAGTCAGGCTTGTAGTTTCTGAACTTGAAAACACTTAATAGAGCCAGTATGAAGTGTTTGTTTTTTAAATTTTTTAAACTGATGAATTATTGGATCATTGAAATTAATGATGATTTGTGTTGTTTTATTTGTTTATTGGTGTTTGGTTTATGTTTGGCTTTATTTACAAAGCATAAGGCTTTGATTTGCTAAAAGTTCAGTTGTTTTCTTCTGTGACATGAACATCTATGTTGGCTTCACCCAGGAACTACAGGTGAAAATAAGCTTTTAGTTATTTGATGCACAACACGCTTTGTGTTTTGTGGCTGGTCAATATTCTATACAAATAAATATTGAATTAAATAAATAAAAAATGCAGCCTCTGATGCAAAGCAGTGCAACAAAAACTGGTTTTATCTCACTCACTGTCCATGGGATCCACAGTATTGCAGGTATTTGCATTTGTCAGGCTCTAATGTGTAGATCAAAGTTTCCGTTTGACCTAATTCTGACCTAAAAAAAAAAAAAAAAAAAAGCTTCTTAGCGTCTTTCTTACAGCTGTTGCATTATGAGGTTCAACTTAACCGTGCATGACATGTAAGTGTTGTTCTTAAAGCTACATTTTGCCAAATATTGCAGTGTTTGCGCCTTTGCACGTGGCACTGATTTAAACATCCAGATTGTCCAGCACTGTATGTTGGACGGCTCGAACAGCTGATGAAAGTCTTTAAAACATGGTATGGCATTTGGGGAGTTTTCCTCACAGCAGGAGGTTCAGTCATTCTGGCTTGCAAATGTCAAACACATGTTTGGTAAAGAGGCAAAAAAACTGGGCCAACCAAAACACGCAGGCGGTTGCAGACAACTACGCTCATGCTTGCGCACACATACACATTTTCTCATTTCCTTCTTTATTTTTGTTTTAGTAGAGCCTTTTCAGCACTTTAAGGAGGGGTGTGATTTTTCTCAGCAGTGTGTTGAGATCATGAGTAATAGTGCAGGGAACTGACATGCTGTTTTGTTGGGGAAGCAGTGTTGGACAGATTGCACGTGTGATCTCGGCTCATTTTTAACCGCAGGATAACCTGCAGCCCAAGACCAGAGATACAGAGATACTGAACAGATAACCCACCATGTGTACCGCTTTTATAATAAAAATGTCTCCTGTAGATGAATTTTAGTCATTTGTTTTTCTGCTGTGTTGGCTCACCTTTTGCTTGGAATAACAGTCGCATTTTCATCTCATCTCCTCACCTCTGTTTTTTGTGACAGACTTGGCTCAGTTTGGTTTAAAAATTTAATTATTGTGGGGGGAGGAGTTGTTCTACATCACTCATTCACACTGTTTACTGTTTTGTCAGCTGCCACCATGTCTCTAAAGTGCTGATTTGCCCAAACACGTGTAAATGCAGGCGTCATCCATGAATTGCTGAGTGCAAAGCTGTCCTGTTGCCACCATGTGGACCATGACGCCCCGCGAGGCAGGTCAGGCTTTGTGTACCTGCAGGATGAGATTAGGAGACAGACCAAAATGTGAGAGGGAATAGAGGGGTTTATTTCCTCACCTCTGTGATTGAACCCTTTGGGCTTTTAAAGTGGTCCAGGCTTCCTGCAGCTGCACATTTATCACATCACAACCCCACCTAAGCCTTTTAGTAACATTTAATTGAACTCTCACCTCAAGATTTTTCAGGAAATTATTATGACATCTGTAGGGAAAGGGCACACACATGGACAATTCTCAGTCTCTAATCCCAACAAAGACATTAAGCCTCACAAAAAACCTGTTGCAAGTAACAACTCAGAGCATTGATAGATGTTTTTCAATTTATTGTTGTTTTTCTTCCAAAAATATTATAAAAAAAGCACAAAAAAAGCACAGAGGTGTCTTCAGTGTCTGCAAGACCCAGAAGTATTTCATGCACATTGACATAAAAACAGAGAAAAGCAGTAAATTATATAGCAACACACAAAAGTTTGACATTTTTATTTGATTACAGTTATTTATTATAACTTCAAGATTGCAAAGAAATCAACTTCTGTTTTCAAGGCCAAAACCAACCACATGTCTGCAGTTGTACCAGCAAAAATGTTGTTTTGTACCTGCTCATTGGCATTGGCAGGAGCTTTGTCTGACTCCTGCTGCTGAGTCACCACATTTCTGAGAATTGGTCTTACCACCAGCCCCCCACCCCCCACTTCAAAAACCTCCCACCTACTTGCTCAGCCCTGAGCTACGCAATGATAGGGCATATAACACATTGCCACCTCATTCTTTGATGAATGAACTGGCTTTACAGCCATAAAGCTGTAAGCATAACAATCATAAGTGACCTGACCGTGTTGCTGTTAAATGAAGCTGCTTCTTTTTGTGCTATTGTTGTTCGTTCTGAGCTAATTTTATAAGGAGTTTTATTGCTGCTTGCTTGGCTCAGACGGCTTAAAATGTTGATTTACTGAGTGGTAATGCAGAGCCGTTCGGGCAGTGTGTCTGTCAACCTTTTAACCAAAACCATTAAGCTTGGTTTAATGTTAAAATAAATGCTGCTCAGAAGGAGAGTAAATCCACAGCATCTCCTGCTGTTCTGCAGTTTACTGAATGGTCAGACTGTAATTGAGACTTAGCATTGAAAGCATTCTGAGGTTGTTATGAGGCTGGACTGAAGCACACTGGATGTGAGATCATACAAGGGTGAGGGAACTTCTGGAGGAATAAACATTGTGTGTCACACTGTATTGTGCTCTGATCTGAAGGAGTTTACGTGCAGGATGGGAGGCTGAGACTTTACTTTTTAAACTTTTTGGGATTAAAAAGTGGACTAAGGTGTATTTATGGCTCTGGTGTTTACTCAGACTCTGTTTATTCTCTCTCTTGCTGGTCTCTTTGTGCTTCTTGTTGAACAAGAGTTTGTCACTGAACAGTGATTCTCATTCATTCTATAGAGGCAGATTATGAAATTAGAAAAATAAAATGATTTAAAAAAAGCAACTCACAATGGACTCAGCCAACCCTAAAGCATATATGAAAATTTAATTATAGCTTGTTTTAATAGGATTTAAACTGTTATTAGAGGAAATCATTTTTAGTGGACATTATGACCAAGAAGATTTATGTATATCGGACTTTAACACAATTTGCTCTTTAAAAAAGGTAAATTACTGGATTACAGCAACTTTGCTGGTATTGCTTTGCAGGTACTCTCTGCATCCCATTTAACTTCTTGCTTCTTTCAGGGGCTTTTTGCTCTCAGTCTTTTCTTCAGCAGTCGAATGCATCAGTAAAGCACATTTCACAGTTTGGCCATTAAACTTCCTGGTTGGTCTAATGCAGGGATGTCACACTCGTGCCATGGAGGGCCAAGAGGCTGCAGGTTTTCTTTCCAACCAAAAACTCCACCAGCTGATTTCACTGATTAG
>JAQMCX010000025.1:6372593-6385454 GCA_029814765.1 Acanthurus leucopareius
TCAGCTGGTGGAGTGTTTGGTTGGAAAGAAAACCTGCAGCCTCTCGGCCCTCCATGGCACGAGTTTGACATCCCTGGTCTAATGTGTGTAGGATGACTTCCTGCATCATTGTCCAAGATTTGGGAAATTACAGGGCTGAGTCGCCCAACAGTCCCCATCAAAAATGGATACAAATATGGTCAAATGACACAACAGCAGGGACTCTGCGTTTGAGCCTTGTATTTTTTATTCTCTTATATACTCGTATTTTTTTTTGTATTTTTTTTTCATCGTCTTCATTTGCCTTATCTAGACTTTAGACACCTGAATCAAAGTCTCTTGAGCTTCATCTCTACAAGTATCTGTATCTATACCAATATTATACCAATACTATACCAATATTCAATGTGATACAGGCTAGTGCAGCATTGATATGTGTGTGTGTGTGTGCCTCTATGCTTGTGTGTAAGAAAGCTATGCGCATACACTGCACAGGGAAAGACATTTAAGCCTGAGTGTGTGTGCCCTGATAAACACATGTACAAACAATCTGAAACACAGGCATAGTCACGCATAAGTGAGCGGGTCCATGTATGGTGATTTAGCGTGAAATGGGACAGATCATGGACATGTCCGCAGCACATTGGCAGACGCTGACCAGGCTAACACAATCTATTGAGTACAATTTGCACATATTAACCACTATCGCCCTTTTTCCTTCAAGTCACACAGGGTCAGATCAAATCAATGTTCAGGGTGCTAAAGCTAAATAAGCCCTAAAATTGATCTTGAGGTACATATTCACATCAATAAATCATATCGACAGTTGTAGGCCAGAAGGCTTTAAAACCTTAAGGACCATCTGAATTATGTTAAGCTAACCTACATTTTCAATCAGGGATAAATATAGTAACTCTGTATATTTGAGATGTGGGCTGTATGCCCTCTGTAGGCTTAAAGCCATTTTGGCTGGCACTGATGGCAAATGGGGTCTTTGGGTCAACAGCAGCAGCAGCAGCAGCACTCTCTCTGCTCCCTCAGGCCAACCCAGAGGCTTTTCTTGCTTGGATATATGCAGTGAAATCCCCTGTAATCAAGCAGCTGGAAGGTCTACTTTGTGGGGATTTAGTGCAGTGTGACAGGTGCCAATCTAACTGCAATCAGGATTTAAACAGGCCCAGCTCCTGATGGCATTTACCAACTTTAACATGAGCCTGATGCCTGGGAACTGCTCACAGTCATTCATGCGTTTTCTCGCACAGCACTCACAGTGTGTAATAAATATGGTTTACAAGAATCTATTGCATTTGCAGTCACTGTGTGTACTCAGCCTCATCCCATGAGATTTGGGGTTCTGTGGGATTTTCAGTTCCACTTTAAACCAAAAGGGTGGAAGCCTGAATGTGGACAGTTTTTGTTTATATTTTAATTATGTAATTCCTCATGCTATTTTCTCTTAATCAGATTTTTTACTCAGTTAATTTCCCACCATTTAAAACCATTTAAGCCATTTCTTTATTTTTCATCACACTTAAGTTCATGACCATGGACAGCTGTAGTGATAAGTAAATTTTTGTGTTTGCCATTTATTTATTTATTTATTCATTCATTCATTCATTCATTCATTTAAGTATTTGGTCATACTTTTCACATGGAATATCAGTGAAAAACAGTGTAACAATATCTATCGGATTGCCACATGTGAATAATGGTTGGATAGTTAAAAAAAAAAACAACCTCCAGTTGCAAAGTCCATCTAAAGTTTATGGGGGGTTTCTGTTGTCGTAGTATTGCATGTGTAGTACTTTGGATGTGTGGGAATGTTGTGCTTTATGCAGAAAAAAGAGACTGCGAAGGAGAGAGAAGACATAGAGTCTGAGCCAAATTTTTTTTAAAAAAAGGGAAAAAAAAGAGAAGGTTTGTAAAAGACAGAAACTTCCTGAGGCAATGGGACAGTGACACACTCACACACACACATTGACACACACATTTACACACACACACACACTAGGACAGCCTCAGCCTTCCCTCCTCTGTCTGTCTATTATTGATGTTGGGCACGCAGGGTTCCCACTCAGCCATCTGTTCTCAGCTCTCCCGCTCCGTGCCCCTTTTGCTTCATGCCTACCACTTTGGCAGACTGGCATAAGCAGAGCATTGCTGTCCTATCAAAGTGTGATCCCTCATAAATATCTCACACTATTGGGGAGTTAGCTGTTTGAGGAGGAGCCCAAAGAGCGAAATGAGGAAAAGCATAACAGTAATGTGATGAATTTTTCAGTAATTCAGCCTCTTTGTTGGATGACTTCCAACACATGCATTGATTTGCGGTGGGAGATATAATCATGTCATGACTGCATAAGATATAATCAGAATTGGCGGTGGGGTGTGTGTTTTGTGATGGACTGTCAATAGTCCTCTTCCGCATGTTTTCAAATGTTAATCAAATCTCAGCCCCGCCTACCCACTGTTAATAGCACATGGCCGCAGGTTTGATTTCATTTGACTTGTTATTGATGACCATGCATATTCAGCCAAGCCCAGTTGCCTGGGGTAACTTGGCCCTGTGGGGCTTCTGATTGGCTGCACGTTGGTCACATGAGGCTTCACTAGGCCCCAGCTGGGACAGAGGCCACATAAGGCGAGTCTGGAGATTTGTAAGGGTGGCGTGTGTTTGCAAACACTTGGCTTCGCTTCCCATTTAATCCAAGGATGCAGATCTTATCCTTGCTCCCTCATCACTAACCTGTGCTACACACAAACACACACAAACACACACTCACACACACACATACACATACACACACACACAGGCATATGCATAGAAACATCGAATGCAGTAAATGTACCGTAAATGTTGCGTGTCGGTCTCGTGCAGAAACTGAAAGGATCAGTGAGTCTCTGTGACTTAACATGTGTCTTCAGTTAGTTCCTCCTGACTGATAGAAGGGGTCAAATGTGGGTAAGGGGATGCCAGGGGCTGTGATTAAGGTAAGATATTGGTTTGGGGCTTTAGAAGTCTAAGCTATCACTCCTTCGTGTGACTTTTCTTTTCCTTATTCCTAGAGGAGTGAAAGAGGCTTTATTCTCTGGCTAGCTCCAGAGTTAAGACCCCCTGGGGAGTATGAGATGAGAGGGAAATTAATAATGTGTAGAGACTCAAAGGCTTTGACTGAAGCGAAGGATCAGAGAGGTTGAAGAGAGTGTATTAGAGGCAGACAGGGAAACAGAAACATGGGCTGAGAGAGGAAAGCACAATCAGGCAGACAGGCCACCTTTGAGCAGAGGCTGAAAACTAAGGGGAGGGGCATTATGAGACAGAAAAAAGAAGGTAGTTCTAAAAAAAAATGTTTTAAAAAGATCGGCAATCAAAGGGAGACTCCACTGAAAACCTTGTCAAGTATCACTCAGTGCCTCTTGTTTTAAATCGGGGCAACTTCTTGCTTGTGGTGGAGTATCCCTTCAAGTGCTTTAATAATATCAAATACTAACCCTGTGTTCACAATCATTTTTCTCTACCATCTTCTATGTAGATAGATAAGTAATAAAACTGACATTTTATGCTCTTGTCACAATGCAAAAACAAATGCTGACTTCCTCAGCTGCCCTGAAAACAGATTGCAAATTAGCATTCCTGACTGAAGCCAGGAGGAGTCACGAACTGCCAGAACTCCTCAGTCTTCAGACATATTTTTCACATTACAGCGTGTGAGTAACATGAGCTACAAAAATGAGAACAAACTCCTTAATGTGTAGGAAACACGAGATTTATAATTAATAGACTTTACCCAATGATGTGTGGAAGTCACGCTAGCATGCTCAGCGCTGGCACACTCACGACTCATCTCCCCCAGGCCAAGCAGATTTTGGGCCCCTCTGTAACCTCCCTGCCTCCAAGCTGGCAGCTCTGCTCTCCTTTGAACCTGGACAGACCTGTCTGAAGCCAGCAGTGTTAAGCCTTATCAGACCACAATTGATCACACCACCCAGCATTTAATATGAATCACTATTAAATACCGAATTCATCCATCCATCAAATCCAATCTTTTTATTCATATTTCGCATTTTTACATTTGGTTTTCTGATGTTTTGTGAACATGCAAGACTCTCTGTTTCCCTTCCACAAAGACAATGTGGGCTTATAAAACCAAAAAAACAGAGAGTTAATAGTGATGGCTGGGCAGTGTGCCATATGCGAACCCTCTCTGCAGCATGCCCGGGTGGGCAGCATGCCACTTAACAACACAATACGTTTATCCACGGTGATCTTTTTAAACACTCTAAATTAGCAATATATTCTTCTCCACTCCACTCTCCCTTTTTTTCTACCTTTGTCTACCTCTCTCCCCTTTTTGGTCTCTATCTGCAACACACACATAGAATGTACGTTAAGGAGGTGCGTCATGGTGGACTGACCCCATGTTGGAATTAAGCATGAACACAACTGCCTATTATACGGCTCTTTAGTGACACTGAAAAATAACCTCTTATCATCCTGTCAAGAAAAAGTCTCCAACAAGGTTTCCCTCCATTGAGCGGTTCAATAGATCGTAAATGAATGTGATGTACACATACTTCATTACAGTGCTCAGTGTAATCCTCACACTCTTTACAACGGATTATGTTGAACATGAGAACAACTTGAATAGAGATTGAAAGGTTTTGGTTAAGAGCGCTTCAATACAAGTACTAGACACATCCAAAGTGGTGGTCTCCTATTCACAACAGCCATTAGTGTCAGCCCATCTTGAATGTTAAACATCACAAGCATTGAGATCCGCATTGTGTGTTTAGACAAGAGGGACTTTGATGAGAGGCTGTGGATGACACACCTGCCGAAGAAGAGGGGTTTGAGATAACAATTTTCCCCTCCTTGTCGAGGAGACATCTGGCATTGACACGGTGATGCAAGTCCAAATACACCCAGGAGTGGGTAATGAGGCATAGAAGATGGGGTTTGTGGTTTGCTCTGTGTGTGTGTGTGTTTCATTGTGTGTGTGTCATTGTGTGTGTTTTGGGATGGTGGTTCCCTTATATTCCTGAACTTGCCTCTGTAGACCCTGAAAGCTGGCCATCTGTAGTCCTCAGCCATAAGCCTGCTTGCATGAGACTCAAAAGCAGCATTAAATCAGCTTAAACACGAGCGCACATTTCACCTCGTCTGCTAAAGAATGAAATAGGAAAAAAGGGGGAAAGTATGGAGGCTATAAAATGAAACAAGATGGAAGTCAAATAAGGAAAATAGGTGGACATCCAAATGGCTCACTGCATTGTGAGTGTGTGTTGGTGTGAAATCTAATCAAATGTACCCACCCGTCCGTGACTGTGCACCACATGTCTTTGGTTGTCACCATTAACATGGTGTTAATGGTAGCCTGCATTATGTTTACACACAGTCCTGTGTGATGCTGCATACGCCTGAGAGAGGCTGCTGAGGGACACGCAAGTAGTGTTCAATAATCAATCTCAAACAGCAGTGAATGTTGAACTCAAATGCACTTATTTCCTTTTATCTGATGGCGCATACGCCGATAAAGGCTCTTCTTTTGTGGAATGTGTTACTTGCTGTTGGTTGTTGCCTCTTCAGATTTGATTTGCTCACTTCAAAAGTTGTTTACCGCCTCTGACAATATTTTTTTAGTTAGTTTTACGGTCAATTGTTGTCTCTAATGATTAGACTTGAGTTACAAGCACAGCTGATTGCTGTCTTTGAAGATTTAGCCGCTGTCACAGATGATTGTTGCCTCTAAAGATTGGTTCTGTCTCACTTTTAGTGCTGATTGTTGTCTCTGAAAATTTTGGTACTATTGCAGTTAGTTGCTGCCTCTGACTTTTTATCTTTTTTTATTTACTTTTAGTTATTTTTTGTTGTTGGTTATTGCCCTGATCGTCTTTTTTTGGTACATTCTGCAGTGTGTTTTTTTTTACTACATTCTGTATTGTTTGTCTGATTTTTTTAAAAGAATTTTGTTGCTGTTTAGTTGTTTTGTCTGCATGAATTTGATTTGCATGAAATGATGCAATACCACAGTATAATAACAGTGTAAAACAAGAAAGACAGATGAACCCAGAAAATATAACTTTTTTCAGTAAATTTATAAAACTAAACAAAATGTGATTGATTAGTTTTGAGTGACTATTTATCTCTTTGTTTCAGGTCATCTCTGCTCTGTCACGGATCTCCCACCACAGCATCGCACAGATCAAGGGCATCAGGTATGTGTCTCATTTGTAACTCATTTATTATTCGAACAGCGGAAGCACTCTAGAGTATCGGTGTCAAAAAAAAAACCAGCAAAAAAAAAAAACGTTTGGATGAATGCATTCCACATTAACATGTAGGCTTGTATTGAGATCGAGGTGGCTATTAACACCCGCTGCTCATTTAAAAGTCGATTTACATTTTTATGCAATTAGCTGCAGCTTTTAGCCTGTGTTATCTTGCAGGGCACAAAATAATCCTCAGCACATTTCCATCTGTCACTCAAACAGAACTGCAGCACACTATTTATGTAGATATTCAGAAGCAGTGTTGTCTTAGTCACAATACAACATTGTACATTTTTTTACAGACAATGTGAAACTGAGAAAATCCTTCATTCACTCCTTCATACTGCTTTATCAAGCCTGCAGTCGGCTTCTGATTTCTCTTCATTTGCTCAATCTGCTGGTGCTTGGTGGCTCACCGGCGCCACATAAAAAGCCATTTTATTCGTCTGAGTAATGAGTTGATGGAGCGTGCCCATTAGGAGTCATGCCAAGAAACTAAAGGCAAAGAAGGGGAGAGAGAGGGAGAGTGACAGAGAGAGGGAGAGAGCAGGTCCAATGCCATTAATAAAGACAACACAATGTGCTGACCGGTGGTTAATTCACTGCATGTCCGCACTGACCATTATGCTGCAAGGTGCCAAAACCAAGGCTCGTTGCTTTCAGAATAAATTACACTTTTTGGACCCCGAGTCACTTATATTTCAGTGATAAGAATAGCTATTAAAGAGTAAACTTTAATTTGTATCAGTGTTGTTTCGATTATAGAGGTTCTCGAACTGTTGGTCAGAGATGTGAACCCAGATCTCGAATTTATATAGCTCTATGACAGAAGAGAGAGAAGTTTTTAAAAACCTGGTTTCCATTGGGCCAACTACCCTCCAGCTGAGAAAAGAGCACCTGCCCACTAAAGTGCCCTTAAGCAGGGCACTGAAGTCCTTCCAGCCCAGAGGGTTGCCCTGACCTCTTACCCCGCTGTGGAGGTGGACATGAATATACAACTGCCTTCTGAGAATCGATAAAGTGTGATTTTAATAAGAAAGGTCAATTTGATTCTTGGCCTGAACAAGCTGGCTGAAGATCAGCTGCTTTCTGTGACATGAGGCATCTGTGAGTCAGAGCCAGGTTCTAGTGTTTGAAGTGCTCTAAAATTAGTCAGTAAAATTGAAAATCAATGTGAAAACAAGTATCGAAACAAGAAGCCATATTAGAAAAATTAATGTGTAGCTTGAAACCCCAAATTTGATTTTAAAATGTTTTATTTGAGGACAGAAAAAACCCCAAACATAACAATTCTGATAGCTACTTCCATTAATCAGATGTGTCAAATGTTGAATATGGCTCCAGTGATGTCTGGCCAGGTGCTTCCTGAAACTGAGCTACGAGGGGGGAAAACCTTCAGTCTTGCCTCTTCTGAAGTTACAGTAAAAGAGGTTCAGTTGGCAAAGGCTCAGAAGACCCATTTGGTAAAAGGAAACAGGTGCATTGCTCCTCTCAGATGTGTGTCCATTATTCCTTTCCAAAAGCAATTAGGAAAAAAAAAAAGGAATCCCTCCAGTAATAATAAAAAAAAGACCGCGTCTTGTCTGATAGTTGTTTGGTCGTTTTATTTTTAAAATTAACCAACAAATTCCACTGTGTATTAAATTTGTACCAGCTGCATTTGAACTGAATCTGTTTCATTTCACCTCCACGTCTCTCAGGATGTTTCCTGAGTCTCTGCTATCCTTTAGAGCAGCAATTCCTAAACTCGGGGTTACACGGCTGTGCAGCTCAGATTCTGCTTGTGTCCCATAAAAAATATATATACAAAAGTTTATGTAAGTTTATGTAACATATTGAGGAGAGAAACTTATCAACACACCTAGAAAACTTGATAATTCATGTTATCAACTATATGCTAAAAAAAATCATAGATACCTTAAATTCATGCTTTGTTGTGAATTTTATTCAAAGTTTATGTATAAATCATGTTATGACCATTCAAGCCTGAGACCCGGGAGGGTTACTAAATATAGTTTTTGGGCTCTAACTGCCGAGGTTCATAAACCCATAATTTAAACTGCTCCCAAACAGTACCCTTATTATCTCAAATCATGTTAGCGTGGACACTCCATCAGGCCACACATTATGTTTCAAAATGACAGGAGGGTTCCTCACCGTGTTAAATCTCTGGCTTACATTTTCACGGGCTTGTCCATTGACGTCCTGTTGAAACTCATTGATCTTGTCTTTGATGTCTGTTCGCTGCAATCAGCCAAAAATAGTTCATGGTTCTGTGTGACTGTGTCAGCATTCATGCTCCATGCAGCTTGAAATGGAGTCTGTGTGCTCCTCTAACATGCTCCTCTGCACATTCAGAGACGCTTCAGACACCAAATCAAATATTCAAAGGCACAGTGCACTCTCTTCTCTACTCTGTCCTGTTTTTATTCTGTCTTCTGTCGACATCTTTAACAGCCATCAGGATTTTTTCCCCTGTGTTCAAGAGTGTAATTTCCGCAAGGTGCAGGGGAACACGTCCTTCTCGTTTTTTTAAAATTCCATTATTTTCTTTTTACACTTTTACAATTAGGGTAATCTCCCCAAGTCTCTCTAAGCTGTGCTTTCCTGTCCAGCTAACATAATACACGAGTCTGGAGTGATAAACATGAGGAGATAAGCTTCCTTTTAATTCTTTTTTGTATATTTAGGACCTCTGACTCTCTTGAATATGCCTTCATCCATCTCTGAATCCAAACCAAATCTGTATCCATATCTAAACATTTCATCGCAAAAACATCAGTCATAAACAAAAGTTGAGCTCACTTTTTATCTCTGTGTCTAAAACCCTGAATCCTCTTGTGTTGAGGCTTTGACTTCCCATCCCTTTGTGTGCCCTGGGAGCTGACTTTGTGTTTCACACAGCTTATCTACAGCATAAGCCTGCGTCATCCCCTGTTATTCACCACCCCTCCCCTTCTTAATGCTTATCTTCACTGTCCTCAGCTAACCCGACGCTGACCTTGAACCCTCTCTCACTTCAGTGTCATACTTCTTGTTTGATCCTCACTGTAGGAGTGTGCGTATCCATGACTTAGGGGATCAGGGTCATAGAATACGGGAGACGTCAGCTCAGCATCCGAACAGAGAGCAGATGAGAAGGAAGTTTGTGAAGGAGTAAAGAGAAAGTTTTTTTTTAGTACAAAAAGCATGAGTTGCAAATAATTGAAAAAAGTTGAAAAAAGTGACAACATATATATGTTTTGACATACTGAATAACAGAAAAACAATAATATTAAATTATTATTATTTATTGCACGAAGTAATACTGAAATAATGTAAAAAAATAGTAAGAAAAAAGAGAAGAAGAAAAAACACTCACAGTTAAAGCTAAATTTAAACAGTGACACGACTCAATTTGGAACTGCAATTAAGAACTGTAGTCATTATTAAATAATCAGCAATTAATACATTTGTTTATATACCGTATAAAAGTGTCTAGATACGGTGAAATTTATTGTTCCTAAGTGTCTCAGCCTGAGATGATGTTTTTTAATTGCTCCTGTGGTTATAATTAAGGGCATAAATTTTGCAGTGGCTTAAAAATGAAAACAAAAAAGTCCAAACATTTGGGAAGCTGGAGCCAGGGAATTTTTGGAATTTCTTCTTGAAATAGCCTCTGAGTAATATTGATCCTTTTTTTGGATCAACTTATTGATTCTTTTGGTTTAGCTAATCAGTTTTTTTAGTTCTAACTGGAGTTTATTTGTACAAAATGAAATTAACATTTGTGAACTGAGAATTTTTTCTTGCGTGCAATAGTACAAAAACAATAAAAATCTGAGCATTTTATAACATCGCTGCTGACAGATGTAGTTTTAAATTTTTCAGGACTCAGTGCCAAATTGATACAAAAGTGCCAATGTTTTTCATTGTTTTTATTTGCAATATGAGCAGGTTAAAGTGCACAGTGGGAGAGGGACAACAATGCATTTTCCTGCCTCACTCCCTCTCCTCATTCTGCAGGCACAGTTCCCATTATGCAGCTATCAAATTGCACATCCCCTGCTCATTTTTCATCCCTGCGTTTGAATGTATTGCCTGTGCTAATTTAACACATACATGTCATGGAAATAATCACAAATGCAAGAAAAAGGCTCTTACTCACATGTTACTTTGCACACATCCTCCTCAGATCGGAAATGAAACTGTGGTTCCAGGTTTAAAGGAGGACCGGGAGAGCTTATGGAGCTCGCTGGAGCTGCAGCGATTTATTGACCTCAGAAACGAAGCCGTGTCCTGGGACATGAAACTGCTTTCAACACTGCCATTTTAGCTGCATTCACACCAAACGACTACACTGTTGTTCTGCTGTTTGACAGTAGTTGATCAATGATAGCGGCTCACTGCAGCTTTGTTCAGCACACATGTGCCAACAATTCCCTTTTCACCAGCACTGGCATTCAGAACAGCGAAGAAGAAATTAGACATGAAATTAACCGAGAAAAAGCAGGACAAGGAAGGAGGAGGAGGAAAAAAAATAAAGACAATAAAGACGAGGCCCTCATTTGTTGGAATCTTTTGAGCAAGCAAAGTGAATGCATGCGTGTGAATGGAGCATATTTTCAATGTTCTGTTATTGCTCACCTTTAAATAACCCGAAAAACCTTGTTGAGATCATGAATGTGGTTAATCCAATCAAACAACAAATGACACAATAATGCAAATGCACGGCCTACACATCCAGTCCCTTATGCCTCTATAAAACTCCACACATTGCATTGCATTGCATTATTCTACAAATCCGCAGTTTCATAATAACTAATAACCCATAAGTGTCCTTGAAAGGCCTCTGTAATGTTGCAGAATTGGGAAAAAAACACATTTGTTGAAAACAACATGCAGTTCAAATAGAAAATATTACAAAATATTAATACTTTTTTTAGTGTGATTCTTTATTTTCTATGTATAGCCAGTAATAAGTATAGTAGATGTAATGAACCATAGAAATGAAATATATCTAGAATGGAGAGGGATAAAGGAAGAAAAAATAAAGAAATTACAATAGTATTTCACAAGATCAGAGAAAAGAATATTTTTTAAGAAGAATTGATTAGTTGTTTTGACTATAAATTGTCCAAAAAAAATGCTTGCCAGTACCTTTCCCAGAGCTCAGTGACGTCACTAAATTGCTTGTTTTGTCCGACCATCAGTCCGAAAACCAAAGACTACTTTATTTACCATTATAAATGACAAAGACCAGCTGCAAATCCTTGCAATTATGAAGCTGTAACCATCAAATGTTTGAGATTTTTGCTTGAAAAATCACTTTAACAAATAGCTCTATCTAAAAAAACATGTTGATTACTTTAATCAAATTAAATAATTAATATATTGCCTGATTTTTGCAACTCTACTCTTCACGAACATCCACCCCGGCCCACATCACTGTATGTAGATCTGAGGTACGTGCGGCAAAGACAATGCAGCAGTGCTGAATAGTCAAGAGACGCCTCATCATTGGAGTGCTGATGAAATTATAAACATAGTTCAATTACACCTGGTTGTATCATTTAAGGGAAATGAAAATGGCAGCGTTGGGCAGTGCTTGGCTCCGCAAAACAACACTGAGGTGATGGATATGAGCGCATATCTCCACAAACTACTATGTAATTAAATTTAGGCCTGCGGGACTCCATTAATAACTTATAATATAATGCACATTTCATTGTAGGGGGCCATCAGATGTGGGTGTGTTATTGCGCTCTGGAGGAAGCGCCTTCTGCGCTGTGTTTCTGCTCATAACAGAGACTGAGAAAGCAACATAAATCAGAGGAGACAGTTTTTGTATTATTATTTCTTAATAATAGAACTTGTAATTAGCTTCTGAAAATACAGAGGTTTTAATGAAGTCAACTGTTTAACATGGAAACATTTGCAAAGTTAATGAATCAGAGAAGACTGAGGAGGCTCGCAAGAGTCTTCCCAGGATTCTTTGCATGTTAGTGCGAGTATGTTCGTGTATGTGTGTGTTTGTGCATGCTTGAGTGTGACCATCTGACCTTTGTCTATCTCGCTGAGCGTTCATTAACTCGATGGCTGACACAGTGTTTCAGTGTGACCACTGCTTTAATTACACAAAAGCTAATTGGAGATGTCACACAGATACATACAATGTGGCAGCCACAAACACACACACACACAAATACACACATGTACACGCACACATACACACTCACAATTCTGCACATATGAACAACTAAAAGGGTTAGATAAACTACTGTCACTGCTTTATTGTTCTCACAGTATAACTTTCCCGATGTGTGATATGTGGCCTGAACACACCATCAGGTCACCACTATTGGCTCTTTATGAAGACGCGATATGATAATAGAGTGTCTGAGTCGTCCGATCGTATCTTGGGATTAAAAAGAGTCAAAGGATTTCAAAGCGGAGTGCTGACAGAGAGCAGAGCTCTTTTATAAGTGCTTTGAATGTCTGGTCTCTGACGCTCCACTGTGAATATCATCTCAGCAGCTCACTCTGAGCCAGCTACAACACACACACATACACACACACACACACACACACACACACACACACACACACACACACACACACACACACACACAC
>JAQMCX010000025.1:6385467-6426146 GCA_029814765.1 Acanthurus leucopareius
ACACACACACACACACACACACACACACACACACACACACACACACACACACACACACACAAACACACACACACACAGATAATCAGCCTCTTTCTTTGTTCCATTTTTCCCAGTAAAACATCCCTCTTGAACTTTCCCACATGGTAGCAGCCATTCATTTGAATTGTGGCTGTAGATAATAACAAACACTAGCAGGTCCTCTTTTGTATTATTTATTAAATGTATTTATTACTTCTTTTCACTTTGTGTCTATAGTCCAACATTGTTTTGTCATAGGGCTTTTAAATCTGTGCACCTTTGACACCCTCACTTCTTAGAGTGGTGATTTGGGTAAGAAAAAAACTGTGGACTCACACACACACACACACACAGGCAACCACCTCTGTATGACCTGCATGTGCTGTAAAAACATCCTTTCTTTGGACAAAAAGACAGTGCTGCTGCGAACAGTCCAGGCGGCAATAGCGTTTCCTATCATAACATAATCAGGGAAACAAAGTAGTAAAATGTAATTGTAAGTTTTACAAGACACGGCTGCGCGCATATACACACATGTGCAGACACACACTCAAAACACTTCCTCGGGAAGAATAACAAAGAGGGACTCCTCTTCAAAACAAGTCACGAAGTGTTTCACATAAAAATAAAACAGCTATAAAAACTTTACACATAACTATAAAAGGAAATAATAGATTAAAAGCTTTAAGATTTCAAGAAATAAAAGGAAGGTTAAACAAATAGGAAACAGTGTAGATTGTTATGTAATTTAGGGTTTGAGGCAACTCAGGTACAAACCTGTTTTTTTGGGGGGGTTTTTAAGTTAAACCTATGTGCAATTCTATCAGTCCTCAATGTCTAATCAGTTCAATAGAAATTGAACAGTCTTTTTGATTTTAAATGCAATAGTTGTTCAGATTAACTTAGATTATTTAAAAGTAGGAATTGTTTATTTTCTTGCATAAATCAGCTCATGCATGTTTGAAGTGTTTCTCTTCTGTCCACAGAAGCACAAGAACTCAGCACTGAATATAATTGTCCTCTTTGTTCAGTTTGCACAATAGTTAGTGTAGCTGTAAACAGACTTATGATGCCTCAAAACATCCAGAGGCTCCATAAAGTTTAATGGTTTGGCTGCTAAGGTAACATATCTGGTAAGCAAAAGTGATTAATTTATTTGACTTGATTACGTTGACAAATAAGCCACCGATATTTACAACATCTATTCTTTCATTATTTAAGACTATTAAAATTGTGTTAGATCTAAATATTAATACCTAATTGTTTACAATTATGTGTGTGCTCAAACTAACGGTTTAAGAAAAATACTTGTTTGTTTTAATGTTCATCAGTGTAGTTTCAAAAAGATAAGAATATTGTTAATCCTTCAGCAGGGAAAAATAGTAAAGACCAAGCTTACATTGACTGAGAAATCCCCCAAGATGTTGTGAACTTACTTTGTTGTTTCGAATGAATCACATATATTAACGTTCAAAATCCTGAATTGCTTTGTTTTAATGCATTAACGGATTTAATGGATGCAGTTTGCACCAGGCTGCCCTCATAAAACCTGAAAGCCTCACTCTGGTCCCAGCATTCCTGGCTCCGTTCTCCATCTCTTTTAAAATAATGGCCGAGTTCTTAGCATTTGTATGTGTTTCCAGTTGCTCCTTGACAGTAGGAAAACAAATCATGTGTTTTGTAGTTACATTATGCAGAATGAATCAAGGTCAGACTTGCAGAGCTGCGTACTGTAGCTCACTGAGTGGGATTTATCGCTTGAGGTGAGGATGGTAACAGCAGTGTGCTGCCGTCATTGTGAAAACAAACAAACCAGGGCTAAAAACTAACAACAGACTCTTTAAACTGACAAATGTCACAGTTTTGAGGCATTTTTTTTTCTCTAGCTGGCAAAAACCAATAATTCCTAGTGTGTTTTATTCCAAACATTTTAGCATCCTCACGTTCAGGCGGGTAGCAGATACAGCCTGAGAGTATCTCTTTTAAACATAAGAGATACTCAAGATTTATTTCAATAATACAGGCTATTTCCGTCGCAGTAATGTCTGCGTGCTCGATGATTAGCTCTGATCATGACCTCACAGAATTTAATGAGCTCCAATTGTGCACAACATTAAGCTAATAGGCTATAATTTGTAGCAATCAGCTCTTGAGGAAGAAGAAGAAAAAAAAACATCATCATAAACACAGTCAGGCAATCGAGATCTAATCATGCACTTCAGGATAACATTGGCAGAAAGCAGATATCTTTAAGGAGATTAGAAATAAATCCACTCGATTTAATGACTTAATTGATTAGACATCCATTTTTATGCTGCACCACTTACTAGGAATATTGTGTTTGTTGACACAGAATGAGCTGGGATAAGGCATTTAAGAAAAGCATTAGAATGAATTAGTCCCTTTATTGTACCACTGGCTAAATTTTTTATTTTTTTTTATGCTGTTATAGCTTGCAGTGTTTCATGGCTATTGTGGTTTATGACAAAAAAATGTACAAATAAGTAGAGAAGGTCACTTTTGCCATGTTAAAAAAAATCTGCAGCTCCAAACTTGTCATTTTCAATATTTTATAATGCTTCACATTGTCCCTGAGGGTCCTTGAAAGCAGCCCCATACCCCCCTGAGAGGATTCATAAGTCACCTGGCCATCCATCTATCTTTGAAAAAGAAAGGCTGTTTTTCTCCCTGAATGCCTGAGAAAGTTTGCTGTGGGAAGATGCCATGTTTTTTATCTGTCAGCAACAGTTTGTTGATGTGTTTTGACAATGTTGTTTGTGACTGATGGGGTCCTCTGTGGAGTACAACATGCTGTTGTGCTGCTGAAGAGATGGAGCTCAGAGTGACAACCTGGCAGAAAGAACACGCAGTTTCAGACCAGTTACTTTTTTTTTTTTTTCTACCTGGTAAACTTTGGCATGGCAAGTAATATATGTGCCCACTCTCACTTATTGTGTCTGTATGTGTGTGTGTGTTTTGTGTGTACCAGGCCTTTTCCATCAGAGGACACAGCTCTGAATGAGGATGATGTGTACCGGAGCCTTGAGGAGCTGGCAGAGTAAGTACACTCACACACATACACACACACAAAAAAAAAAACACCCACTAAAACTTGTTTTTGTCCCTGAGGAGGACTTTTTATGAATTTAAACTCATTCCCCTAAACCACATGCCTCGCCCTCATCCTAACATTTACATAACCATCAAACGTAACCCTAATCTGAAACACGAATCAAGTCTGAATGCTAAAATTAGATGGTTTACCTTGTGGGGACCAGCTTTTTGTTCCCTAATAGGACACAAGTTTCTAGGATGAGACTGTCTAAACACAGTTTCCTTCTAACAATATGAGGCAAACACACACACACATACTACATCAAGACTGATCATCAGTGTTTTTTAGCAACTATCAGGAGACATTTAGATGTTTTTAACCTTTGATTGCATCGGGCATATTTTCGTGTGCCTCAAATATTCCAGCAGAAAAGCAGTCTAACTGATGCAAAAGGACTTTGCTTATTGAATCTATCAGCTAACAGGCTCTTATCCTGAAAAGCCCAGCACAAAAAAATGCTTTTAAACGATGAAAAACTAATTGAAAAATCAAATGATTATGCTGCAAATTAGTCCATCAATGTAATATACATGTGCACACTCTGAAAAACTAAAGGAGACATGAAAAAAAGTGCTCCTTTGACGGTATTAACATTTTATATCTGGTTTTAAGTATTTTTTTAAGAGTCTAAATAAAAATATATGTTAGGCTTTGAACACATAAAAAGCTTATCTGGATGCAGAACAACTCTCGGTGCATGTATGCAACACACATCCTGTGATGTTTCATGGGGAATTGCCATTTCTTCCAATTTTCTCTGACTGCCTAATTACATAAGCGTGGAGCCCTCTGTCACTCTTCCCATTGCCATGGTGACACCAGCTCTGCTCCAGCCTCTGGTGTGGCTGCCTCTCTGCCTGCCTCACTGACTGGCTGCCTGGTTTGGTGTGTGTTTGGTGAATGGGTGGGTTTTGCAGGGTGTGTATAAGAGTGGTAGGGCCTCGCACTTGGCAGCGGTTCCAGAGATGACGGCAGCTGCTCAACTCAGATTAATGGAGAATAATTAGTTAACCCCTCTGAGATGGGTGTCATTCATCACAGAGAGATATGAGGGAGGAGAGCGGCTGATGGAAAGAGGAGCATGCTGGCTATAGATATGTGCCCGCTGAATACATGATTTTGGTTTTCTTGCGGGGATGAGGAATTTGCTCTTGCTAGAGGAGTGGAGTGCCAGCCAAGCAGGCTAATACTAGATTAGAGTGCAGCTTAGCCAAATATGTAGCCCTGCAAGCTTTGAGCATGGGGCTTTCCTTGACAACTGAACTGAATCTTGCACACAAACGTGATCCTGGAGAGAAAGTGCACATAGAAAGAAAAGAACATACAGTTGGATATATTTTCTCCTGTGTGTCAAAATAGGAAGAAGTCAGAGTGATCATACAGATCCCAGTGAAACTGCCTCAGCCCTAAAGGCATCAGGAAATAATTCAGTGGTTAAAGTTAGTATCTTTGCCCTTTATTTTATTCTAAATCCATCATGCAGAGTTGCACCCTCCATAGAGTCGGGTTTTCTGTAATTTGTGAAATGCATGGTATCCATAGCAACAAGTGCTGATTCAGCTTGTAAAGCAAGTGAGCAAGTAATGGTTTGTTCCCTGTGCACAGATTAATTCTATACAGCTGATGATCCTGCCTGCTCACGTGTAAAATCTCTTTCATTAAAGAGTTTCAGTACCTGTAACCTTCAGTGATCCTGAGCTCCTGTGTTTTTTCTCTGAAATGGTCGGCGGTGTCGCAACACGGTGCTCTTTGTGTAACCCGTAGGTGCGGAGGAGTGGGCTCTTATTGAATTAATCATGCCGCTCTGCCGCACGTCTGCTCTTGACCTTTTACAGAGAACATGTGTGCATTTTGTTTCATCAATAGACAGACGCATAATTGATTCATCAGCAGGTCCTGCACCTAATACAGTTTGACACTCTCGGTACATATGCCGCTCTAGCAATAACCCTGCTCTCAAAGACTTATTAATTAGCCTGGAATATTGATGGATTTATAATTTACGATGAGTGCTTGACTGAACTGCAGAGTAAGGAAGAGGACATTTATGATGGTACTAGAATAATAGTCAGTTTTCCATGGATGGAGTACCATATACGAGCATCCCAAAGGAAGAACATAAAACATGACAGGATGTATAGTATTGTTACAAAAACAACATGCAAGGAATAAAGCAATAATATTGCCACAAAAAAAATTATGAGGAAATAAAACTGCATAGTAGAGTATTACAAAATATATGCCAACCGTAAAAATCAATAAAATGGCAGCATTAAGTTAAATGATAGGACAACATGGAATACTAACTGCACTGTAAAGAAATCTATAAAAATGGATTTGGAGGTGAGATTTAAAAAACGGAGATCAGGCCAGCAGACCAAACGTTAAATGGAAGTCTAACCCAGCAGTCCGCGCAGCGTACGATCGATAAGTGATTCATTTTCATCTGGAGCAGCCAAAAGGCTTGAACTGGTGCCCCCTCAGAGGTCTCTGGGGATGGCTGGAGGTTCAGTCTTCATTAATGTGATGATGGTACACTATATTCAAAGGTATAACCCATTTGTTTGATTTTTTTTTTTTTTTGTGGCTGTTCTGCATCCAGTAGCCTGACTGTGTATCATTTTGGAGGTTTATTAGAGGTCACTTTCAGTGCTGGATGATTTCCGTTTTTACAAGATCATGTCAGAAGAATTCATGTCAGGTGAGGTGGGCTGAGGCTTCAGGGTGTCAGTATAAACTCGCTAGGAAATGACCAGAGTGAATGAACGGAGTGTGAGGATGCTGCTCCAGTTTGCATTCTGCTTGACCATGTCTGTTTGCACGAGTGTTTGAGTCAGGTGGAGGCCGGTCTGAAACTAATGAGGTCTCCCGGGGTTAATGTGGTACACCTGGTCCCCACTACTTCCTTCTTGTGGTGATGTCAAGTCTTCACATCGCTTAACTCCGAGTCCTTCCTGTCTGGAATGACTCCATCATGGAATTGACAAAGCATGAAGTGCAGTGGGGTAAAGTCGCCAAGGGACTATTTCCTCTGTGAAAGGCACACATAGATTTCCATTCTGGAGCAAACAGTGTCACAAGCCATTGATGTCACTCTTTTGCAGTTTATTTTGCTCCATTTATCCCTTGGGCAGATTGACATGGGAAGTCAATAGCCTGAGAATAGATTAAGATCAGCTAAGGTATAGTTTATCGCCATGAAGTCACAGCTTAAAATCAGACTTTATGTTACAACCTGACTAAAGCCAGAATGAACCATTTTTAAGAGTAGGAAAGGACTAGTAAGAACATATTAATGCTGACTTTCTGTGTTATGAATGTGTTTATGAGTTTTTTGGACTCTAAGTTATACAATATCTGACAAATCATATTTTCAGCTGATAATGTTACAACAGGGAGTAATTACATCCACTGTTGTCTTTGTGGAATATCTTCCAGAGTTCAGGGGCCTGGCTTGTATGTCTTCTGATATTTCTCTTTTAGAATTCTATTTAATATTGTTAAACCCAGAGTAGTACCTTTTGCTGGCTTATCATTTGATATGATTTGTACAGAGAGCAGTAATGCTTGTTCCAACTGGATTAGCTTGATGCAGACTTGCTAGCAGCAGTGCACAAGGATGACAATGAGTCAGTGGTCCAGTCTGTCCAAGATTAGATAAATATTCATGTGTCCAAGCAGATGTTTCCTCGAGATGTTAATATCCACTGATATTTTCTGTTATTTTGCCATCAGGCCGAGATTCCTTGTGTACATGCAATATATCAAAATCAAGGTGATGGGATTTACTGGGAATATTAATGTTTCAAAGAGGATAAATCCTCTGATTTTGATAATTGCATGACCTCTCCTGTAGTGCCACCCTCAGGAAAACTTTACAATGTAACTTCACTGCAAAGGAGACAAGAATATGAAGATGAAGAATAAAAAGATGAAGGATGAAGGACAAGAATCACTCCAATGATTCCCTTGAGGGGAAATCCAGTGCTTTCACACACCATTAGTCAGACATGCTGGACTGTAACTGGTCACCTTCCAGTTCCAGAGACTAAATTACTGTCAACCCAAAACTTTGTAGCACCCATCTCAGTCACTCTAGATTTAAGAGATCTGGCCTTGACTCCCTTATTTTTTTTTGTTTTGTTTTGTTTTGTTTTTTAATGGTTTTGGTCATAGAATAGCAGCTGTACAGATGCAGTATGGAAGCATCATCATGCAGTCAAGAGCTGAGGCCCCACACAGTATATCACAGCTCTTACAAAAACAACTTCAATAATATTATTTTAATAGAAACCTGTGAGGCAGCCCAGCCTCTGGGGACATGTGCTCAGTTGCTCTGATATTATGAGTCATACTTTGTCCCTGCTTCCCACTGATGTAACTCTATGGCCGATTGCGTGCAAACGCACTGGACACCCTCTTGCCTGTCACTGTGTAATCAGACAGAAAATAAGACCTAATTTATGAGTCCTCCGGACTCTACTCCCACTCTCAATCTCAAAGATGTATTCCGATGCATACTCATGCGCAAGCACACACAAATGTGCATAAATGCATTTGAATAATTTATTAATGTCCACAAAACCCGAGAGACATAGGAATGTTAATAGTAAAGTTGTAGTACGACAGTTTTACTACACCGGCAAGAAATATGTCCCCCCTTTCTCACTCTCCATCTTTCCCATAATGTTCATACAAACACACACTCACCACTTATTCAAGTTCTGTCAAACAGCCCAGCTGAGGATGTGGGAATTGGCCAAATTGTCCTCCATTTAGCCACATCTGAAAAACCTCAAGCTTATAAAGTGCTTGATTTTTAAAACAAACGTATTTTTTTTTCATCAGGAGCAGCTTTTTTTATTCTATAATACCGAGTACAGCATTTACCGGAGATACGGCTTATACATTACAACATATAGATCCTGTATGGGGCTCATTAGAGTTATTTGACTTCAGGATTAATGCATATTGACTGTGGAAACAGACAGTCAGTTAAGAAGCTCATTAATGACATCACCAATTAGACATCTGATAGAGGTTTTTAGAATCTAAAGAATCTGATCATCTCAAACAATCAGGGAAAGCGAAAGGGTCATACGCAGTTAATAGAATGCTGATTCTTTTGGCTAATTTATGGAAAAATTAAGTCCTCCAATTGGAAGCATTTACTCCCAACCTGTTGATCCTCAGCCACGTCACTGTAATGTAGCGATTGATCAGTAAACATTGATGGAAAGCAGTACAAATATTTAAGATTGACTGATGTCACCAAAAGAGCATTTTGCAATGACAAATAACCCTGTGTGAAAAAGAAAGGGGATTGAATGTCATCGTTAATCAATAAAATATGCCCTTTTGACAAGCTGTCACTGATGTCAATTAAGTTTGGGTTCATTAGGTGTAGATGACTTAACAGCACCTGTTACCATTCAGCTTGCCTTTTTTCCTTTTGGTGTTATCAATATTTTTCTATGCTTTACTGTTTAAAAAGACCCTTTTTAGTCTGCCCTTCAACTCCTCAGTCTCCCTGGAGATACGGCTCTTCTTAGATCCCTTCACATATCATGTTTTTATCACTTTACTTTGCCAGACCTCCCTCATATAATATCATTATACTGTCTCTGAGGGATTAGTGCAATATGAGGTACATCTGCTTTCCAAAATACTTTCCTGCATGCAACATGTTAGTCTCTGTGGATTCTACTGTAGTCTGAGAGTTCAGAGAGCAGACGCTGATGGGACAGCGTCGGCTGGCTGTTGTCCTCCCACACAACCTTCTCAGTATTCAACATGAGCCACTTTAACTTAATGAAGAACGAAGAACCACAGTACTGCGAGTGAACCAAGCCACCTCAATTAAAACTTCAAACAGCGCCCACACAAGCATGATGGCAAGGCTGAATATTTGATTGAGGGCAGTTCTATCCTCTCTGATTTTTTTTTTTTATCCCCTTTTCATACTGTGACAGTGACAGGAAGAATATTTGAGCAATGATGCAGAAGGTCAGATGTGGCCACATCACAGTGGGGAAAATCCAAAAATCTGTTTATTTTTTTTTAGATCTGTTCCCACAAATGTTGTTTTTGAATATTCATAAATTATTAAAGTATAAAAATTCCTTACAAAATATCCAATTTCTGGGATTTAAAGTGAAATTAATTTTCCTGTCTGGACCTGGTTGGTGTGGTGCCTGGATAACCAGGTTGTGGCCCCCATTTGCCAAGGAGGGGATGAAGTGTCTTTCCTCAAGGATACTCAAACATGAGTGTAGGAGGAGCTGAAGCTGGAGATCACAGACAGATACATACTGATGAGGCAGGTTTCATCCAAAAAGATAAATCCTCTTTTCGCTTGCCCCTGCTTACGCCAGCTCAGAACACAAAAACAGCATCCCATGAGCTGATCGGCATTAAGTGTCCCACTCAAGGACATTTAGCAGGGCGACCACCTGCAACCCTTTCCTCCTTTTTCTGAGATGTGGAGGCAATACAAAAAGTTAACTCATATAGAGTTCAATCAAGTCATACCTCACAGACATGGTACGCATATTTTGGAGTGTTGTTATTGTTACATTGTTGTTTACTGCAGCCAGATTTACAGGATTTAGACTGTTGGCAAAAGCCTGCCTTTGGATGACTATTTCAGGCAGCATTCTCCTTACCTTTCACTATTAAGAATTGTGCTAGGAACTGTCAGATTTTAAAGTTATCTTCACTTTCAAAGAAATGTAGAGCAACTTCAGACAGGAAGTTTAAAAAAACAAACAAGCAAGAAAAACAGGTGTGGCCATAGCAACACATTAAAAATAACTACTGGTAAATGAAATAAATTTAGATGGATGGAAAATGCTTAACTACATATGAAATGAACTGTGACAAAAAAATCTATTATTATAAATAAAAGGGTTCATTGCAAACAGAGACTCCTATTGGCTAGGTCTACATACTTTTTATTTGATCAATTTTCTTTTGTGTTACAAGTACAAGTGAAAAAACATGACTCAAGTTGTTGTCCGCAGCATTACAGCACAATGCAGCCTCAACATCAACACAATCAGCATGATTGGACTTGTGTTTAAACAGGGAAGCAGCTGCCTTGAACCCTGATCCTCCATTATTTAACAGGCAACTCTTACAACCTTTATTTATTGACAGTATTTAATCATTTATTTGCTTTTTGGCAAACCTAAAGCTCCTTGTTTATTAACTATATTGATATGGGCCCATTGCCAAAGCATATTCCTGCTGAGGCTTCACCGCCACCTCAATAAGTTTCCCCAACAATAATTGCTTTCCAAGAAGAGAGGGAGCTACAGTGTGGACTCCTAGAGCTTTAGCATCTTTCCCAGAAGACACTTTTCTCCACAGTAACTGTCTGTGCTCCGCTGGCTGCTCGCCTAATTAAAGGTCAGTTAGCTAGCTGGGTGCCAAAGCAACATAAACACATTAAAGGGAAATGCCACTCAATAAAGTAACTCAGTGGAGGTTTGTGAACATTGAATGCTGTGTCCCCTTGCCTTGAACACCAATATCCCCCCTTCAAGTCAGGGCTCATGAAAGGTAATGAGTACGCGCTCAGTGGTTTTCACCTATCAGAGTGTCTTAAAGAGGACATAATGAGCCTTTTTTGCTGAGTGAAAGGTCTCATCCTGTGAGTTCAGATTGAGTCCTGATACTTTACTACCAGCTTTTTATATTACTGAAGTGCATCTTTTTTTCCCCAGTGAGCATGACTTGGGTGAGGATGACATCTATGACTGTGTGCCATGTGAGGACGATGGGGATGACATCTACGAGGACATCATTAAGGTGGAAGTACGACAACCCATGGTGAGAACTTTGTGTCACAATTTTTACTTTTATATCATTAGTGATTTCTGATTCTGATTCTGATTCTGATGGTTTTTATCAATAATAGATGAAGTAATTGTTTCAGGTTTTTGTCATATGGTAAATCTGATGCCTGCTGAAGGTTTATTACTAAAGTATTTTCAGTAATAGTAATCCTTAATAATAATCCTTAGACTTATATGCCAACACTCACTTAACTGTATTGCTAAAAAAAAAAAAATGCACTCAAGTCTGTTCTATATTTCCAAAATTAATGCAATGAAAAAAACTAGTTCTGAGAGGAGGAAACACACACTTCCTCCCACATAAACCATAGGTTATCCCTTTGATGTGCATTGTCAGTCTCTGGGGCCTTTGTTCGGTATTTGCATGATGTCTCATCTCTAAACGCACTCAGATGTCACTTACAAAACTGCTGATAAGTTTAACTTCTGACCTGCGCTGCTTTGCCTTTCCCAATGCTGCAGATCAGATACATGCAGGTGAGTGTCGCTTTGCTCGTGACTCAGCCCACACCGTCAGTAAACTCCCACCACCACATCACTTTAAAACACACTCACAGCATCCCATGAGAATGACCTGCTGGTTAGGTTGCTGACCCGCACACATGGGGAAAAGGAGGACCCATCTGGAGTCTGACTCAGGGTCTGTGGAGATGGTTGTGTGACTTCAGCTCGGTGACTGCAGTGTTAACTGACGTCAGCGAGGACCACCAGCTGCCACATAGAAACACAAAGCAAGAGATAAATAAACATTACCCTGCTGGCTTTAAGCCCTGCTTCTTATTGGTTGATTACATGCTGGACTGAGCCCTGGCCTGGACTTGCATTTCTACCCTGTTAGTCCCAATTTCTGTTTTATCAGTGCTTGATTTCAACAGCCAAATCAGTCCCAGATGACTTAGCTAAGTTGCTGAAATCACCACCACAGCACAGAAAAATTTAATAAAAGGGAATCTTCTTTCTGAGTGTTTTTCACGGCCATTTGGGTGATTCACTGACAATATGCACTGCATTATATTTTTTCTTTTAAAAAGACATATGTTTGTTTATACACATTTGAACCTGGTGACTTACTCAGGCAGCAGGGATCATGAGGAACGCCCTGTGCTGACAAGCTGGCATTTTTTGCCCATCTTCCAACGCCTACTCAGGCCTGCATAGCTGTGAATTAAAACCCTTGAGACATCTACACATGCATACATATGCCTTGTTCAGCCAGCCTGCCCACACATACAGTGGCACACAAAAGCTCTCCACCTCACATGGCTCCCTTTTTTCACTTTGTGAAAGCCATAGCAGAGACTGCAGTCAGGCAGTGTGAGTGAACACTTTGTTCTGGTCCGAGCTGCTTTATTTAAACACATATCATTATTATTATTATTTTCTTTTTCTAGCACAGACCAGCCTTAAGGACAGCTCCTTAACAGCACATCATGTTTACTTTTTCTTGCCATGTTTGAACACACACCCTACAGTCTTAGATTCTTGGATGTATTGTGTATTGTGTGTTGTGTCCTAATAGCTGCTGGTATGCATTCATTTTCTGGCAATATAAAAAATCAATTAGCAAAAAACAATCAATTCTATACCCTGGATTAATAAATCACAATTAAACAGGCTCTTCAGACATGCTAAAGACACGTGATTATGGTCAACATATAGTCTGCGTTATATTTTGTCAGTGGTACATCATGGCCACATGGTGCCAAAGCAGTTTAAGAATAAATTGATTGGAAAAGCTGCACTGCATTATCTCACACTCACAATGCAATATGATGGATTACACAGCTGAAGCCATTACCAAGAGTATTTGTTATTATTAGATTTCATGCTGAATAGAAATCAGGGGCCACTGGGAACGATTTAGATTTCTGAGACACAACATGATGAGATGTTTTGAGAATTGACTGAAAAGGAAGAAAAACACTGAAATGGTCTTTTAAAACCCTAAACAGTGCTTGTATTTTACAAGTTCTGATACTGAATGGCACTTTGGCATTAGCTTGGCCTTTACTTATAAATAAATATGTTATATTCATAAAAAAGACACTAAAAATGAGAATCTTAACCCTGATAGTCATGCTAAACAGTAGTGTTATATATAGTATTAATAATATAGAATTAAAATATGCTGTAAATCAAAAGATAATCAATAATTTAGAAACATGCAGTCCAACTTTCCTGACCCATCATGTTTCCCATTCTCCTCATAGAAAATGGGTATGACAGAAGATGACAAGAGAAACTGCTGCTTAGTGGAAATCCAGGAGACTGAAGCAAAGTACTACAAAACTTTAGAGGACATTGATAAGGTTTGTACCACAATGTGTGTGAGTGTGTGGGTGTGGGTGTGAGTGTTGGTGTGGGTGTGTGTGTGTGTGCTGTGTGTGTACGTACATAAGAGTGTGCTGATGCATGTGCATTTTTGTCCTGGTGGAGGCAATGTCACGTTGGAGTTCCCTTTTGTCACTTCTTCTTTGTGGGAGTCTCGGGCCTGCAGGCCGGGTCACAGCATGGAAATGTCAGCTATTGGCAGATTCATTGGAGAGCACAAATGTCACAGGAGCTGATCGATTTGGTTATTATTGGCTCAATCCCCAACAGGGGACGCTAACCCCTGGGGCTTTAAGTATAGACCTGCACATCACAGGCCCGAGTAAATATATGAGGACACACACACACACTGGCAGCAAGTGTTGAAGTTATCCAGAAAAGGATTTAAAATTTACGATAAATGTACGATAATATTGTTTTCTTAAAGTCATAAACATAAACATCCTTTCCACATATTAGTTTGTTGTTCAACTGCCAACACAATATATTCTTCTGTGTTACTGCTGCATAACAGAGTGTAATAAATACGTTTGATGCTGGTACCCGCAATGCTTTAAATTACTCCTATACACACACACACAAACACACACAGTCTCTCTCAGTGTGATAATAAGCCATTGTTGAGATCAGTGCTGCTAACACATCACTTTTCTAGTTGACAGATTTCATTCGTGATTTTGATGCGACGCCACAAATCACCCGCTCTGCTAATTTCATTAAACTAAATGTGTATCCTGTGTTTCCCGCGTCAGACCAACATGGGACTAAATGAGAATAAATAACCTTCTTATGATCAAAGGACTCATTAAGCTTAATTGAGTTGGGGTTAATAAAGCTTGTCATCTCTCCGTTGCTTCGTAGTTGATCTATTTGTTATTATTATGATGATGGAATGTGACAACCATAAAACAACGTTCGAGAGACAACAGGATGGGTTTTCTTCAGTAAGTGCAGCATTGAGAACAGCTGTATTGTACGCGTTTATGGCGGATGCAGTGTTATAGCAGGAAATTTCAAAAGTAGCTATAACAATGCAGCTGTTCTGTCATTAACAGTGTGGTCTGGTATTGAATTATTTTGCTGCTGCAGTTAAAGTTTTAGTTGTGTTGTCCCTCAACTAAATTCTAATAGATCTGCTAAAAGCTTGCCCAGAGCTTTATTCCATTGTATCAAAACATTTTCAATAGAAAAGACAACTATCCTTTAAGTTAACCTTCAAGTTTCAGTGTTTAATTTTAAAGAGAAGCACACATTTTCACTAATTCGTCTGTTGTTTCTCTTCAGAATTACATGATCCCATTGAAGCAAGTCTTGAGTCCACAGGACATGGAGGCTATCTTTGTCAATCTGGAGGTGAGTAACCGCTCAAGCAAAGAAAACGATGTGTATACAGCACGCCTGGTTGTGTCGCACACCAAGTGAATAATTCAATATGTGTACGCATGGCTGAATGAACGACAGGATGTGTTGTATATATGCATATTAGGGGTGTAACGGTATGCGAAGTTCACGGTTCGATATGCACTGAGAGTTCGTTGTCATGGCTCAGTGTGTTCATCACAGTGAAGGAAGACAGAGACAAAGAACTTTTCATCCATGTTAAAAAAAAAATATTCCAACAGTTGATCGTGGTATATAATTCTTTCTGTACTTGGTTCTTGGTCAATAATCAGTTTACAAGAAAACAGAAAAGCAACAATCAGTGTTGTGTTCATAATTAAACTGAACACTCGAGAACCATTATAGCAGGGACCATAAACCTTGATCTTGAGGTGTGTAAATGTAAATCTATTCAGCTTGAGTGCAGCAAGACCAACACACACTCTCCATTCCACCACCCCCCCACCAGCCATGTTGCATTAAATGTTATAGTGCCCTAATCTTCCCTGTGTGTGGATGTAATTTGTGTTGTCTGTAGGGGAGCTGTGTATGTATGTGTGTGTGTGTGTGTGTGTGTGTGTGCTTGGGAAACTCACCTGACAGGTCACTTCCTTTTCTGCAGGCTAGCGGCTGTGCCCGCAGGTTAACCTCAGTTTTCTTAGTGTCAGGAACTGTGGTTGTCCACCACCAGGCAAGCACCGTCATTCAGTTTGTTTTTAAAAGGGTGAATATTTACCAGTCGCGGTGGTGGAAGGCAAAACAAATAAACCATTAAAGAGTCCTTGTGTGCTCTTTTCAACTCAGCCTTGAAGCCTTTTTTCCCTCCTCTGCTGCTCTCTCAGGGTAAGCCTGCAGGTTAAACGAGTTAACCTTGACACAATGATGTCTCCATGTGTATTGTTTAGGAGGTTTCTATCACTTTGAGCCTGATAAAACACCTTTTTTCACACTCGCAGGTGTAAGTAATAAATGGTGAACTTGATTGTTGCCTTACTGATCATTTTGGCAGACTCAGCCAGACTAAAATTTTACAAGATAAAAAGCTCTTTTGCTACATCGTTATCATTTAAAAATACCCCACTGCTGTACTGTTGGCACAGGGTGATTTGTTCGTCCGTTATGAGCACATCAGCTACAGAATCTTTTGAGACAATTCCACATATACGAAGATGTTTAGTTGGGATTGTAATGTGGAAAGTGTGAGAATAAGTTAAGTTTACACTACATTAAAACAGGCAAACCAAACTAACTCCAGTCACGTTGGTCCACAACTTATCTCTCTCAGGAGATGATACAAATAAACATTTGGTGCACATTAATTCACTAAACTCTCCATCTGCCACACTGCTGCTTGCTTTCAAAAATGTAACTCGCTCCGCCTCCACAGCCTCCTCCTGTATTGGCTTTTAATTGCACATGAATTTTGTATGTTTTCATATGAGTTCAAGCTCATTAAATGTTGTGTACTTCTGTCGGGGGGGAGTTGTGAGCTCAGGGATGCTCTGTGTCAAGTGTACTCAGGTTTGTTCCAGAGGATCACATGAGCAGAGCCAATGGGGCGACTGAAATCCCACAATGAGTGGTTCAGATTTTCATGTTGTTCTGACTGAAATATATGGTCTTTTATGTCATTTAAACAGCAAAATGAACTTCTTTAGAAGAAGCCAATGGTCTTAGGACTTAGGGGGGATATTAGAGAGACGGAATAATGCTTGTTCTTATTTTTTTATGGTGGATGTTGATGATATGAGGCCATGTTGAATATTGCCAGCTTTGACCTGAACTTAACTAGCAGTGTTTAGCTGACAACAACTGATACACCATTTGCAAATTTGGATTTCTTTAAAATTTACTTCTTGTGAATATCATTACATAGACATTACATGTAATTAAACAATAATTAACTAAGAAGACTGTAATCCCATGAATTATTAAGTATAGCAAGCTAATATATAACATCCTATACTGAACATGTTGGAATAAACACATTTGTTGTTACACACCCTCTGTACTGTTCATGTAGTCTACAAAATAACTATATACAGTGTGTATGAAGAAAGGAATATGATTAGAGTTGGCAGATTCTAATATTACTTGTGATGTTCTCCAGGATGTAATCAAAGTCCACTTTGCCCTCCTGCGAGCCATCGACCAGAACATGGTGAGTGGAGGAAGTGGCCTGGGCAAGATCTTCCTCGACTTCAAGGAAAGGTGAGTCAGCTTAAATTTGTCAATGTTATTGGTCCATGCACATGCACAGGCTGAGTTATTTCATGCACACAGAGTGTTTGAATGTGTCTCAGTTTGAGAGGAAGCTGCATCTTTTTTATAGGCCTTTAAAATTCAGGAGGCTGCATCAAGCCAAGTAGCTATCCACAGATCAGTCAGAGGACTGCTGGGATCAGCGTTCAAAGAATAAGTCAATTAAAACAAAACATGTTAGAGGAAAGAGCTGAGAGAGCATGTAACCAATTGTTTTCCATTTAATCAAAACGATTAGAGTAAATCCACTCAAGACTGCACTGGCGTGTCACGGTTAAATCACCGTACCTGTTGTCTCTCCTCTTGTTCTTTTACAGTATTCTTTTTTTGTTATTAGCATGTTCTTTGTCTCTAAACCAAACTCTGGTTCTACAATAGTGTAAAATTTGTTTCAATTCAAAAATGCATTTTTCTTTCTCATCCAGTCAGTTTTGTCAGTAAAATTTAATCTTTATTTTCGAAAAAAAAAAGTGAGAAATTCACCAAGTGTAGAGAATAATTTAACCTGTTTCTTCAAATCAACTTGGTTCAATTATTTGCTAGGTTTAAAGGTTTAATTTTTTTCACTCTAGTACAGCCCCTGCCTCATGTTTCAAGATGGAAAATTCTTAAAATAAGTAATTTATTGGAAAGAAGGTAAAATATTCTTATTACACAGGCTGTTTGCTTTCGCTTATTTTAAGATTCTCTTTCAGGCAGAAATGACTGAAAAAGAAAGAGACTTCTTTTGGTAGAAAATGCTGTAAATATGGATTTAATAGTGAACAGGCTTTTCTCTCAGATGCATCTCCATCTTGCCCAGCTGCTGAGCAACGTGTGGATAATTTGCATCCCTGAGGGGAGCAGTGATTTGCCTCCCTGCTGTGTGGAGTGTGGCTGCTTCATAGGTAATGGTAATGATAGTGATGATAGGTTCTGGCCCCGGTCATAATCCCATACACAGTCATGGATATGCCACTCTCTTCCACTGATATCACCATTACAGCAGGAGTGAGTCACACATTTTGCTGCGTCTGTGTGTCTTCGTATGTGTGTGTGTGCACCTGTTCTTGCATACAAAAGTGTGTATTATATTCCTCTGCGCGGTGACCCTGATAGCACACATACAGTACTTTTTTTTCCCCCTCTCTCTCATCCTTCCAACCTGAAACAGGCAGTCACAGCGTTTCTTTTGGTCGGCGTCAGTTTGCATAGATAATGGGCCCGTCGCAGGCCTCTTCCTTAAGCCTAGAGGGTCATGTAACACAAAGTTAGTGTGGCACTAGAGACTATATTCCTGCTAATAGATAGAGACAGGCACATACTCTCCCACTCTATCTCACACACGCATGCACACACTCTTACCTCCTCCTTCCTGGTATAGCTCATCTGGTTCCCTGATCTTATTGAGCAGCGGTTGGAAATCTTCATTTGCATGCAATCCCAGATAAGGTCCAGCAAGTCAGAGGTCCACGTAAAGGACTTCTGACATTAAAACCCAGAAGATGCAGCATTAAGGGATGGAGAAAACAGAGGGAAAAACTACAAGAGTTAAGTGGAAACAGCAGTTAGTACAGTTCTGTCATTTATGTTGTTGATTGAGTAGAATAAAGATTTTTTTTGTTTGTTTTTTGGATATGGGATTGTAATTAAAGCCCTTTTTTTATGTCTCTCTAGCCAAAAGGGATAATAAAACCAGTAAAGAACGCCTTGTCATGGCTCCAGACTGAGACCATCTGCATTTTACAACTATTTTTGAAGACAGTGTGACTGCATTTTATAACTTTGAGCAGCGGTACTGCTTTAAGATATGCCACCGTTTTTCTATTAAATCATCCTGTGAAACACCAGGAGCGTTTGCACTGATAACGTATTGAATTGGTTTGTAGCCAAGGCCATAAAACAAATTTACAAAAGATAACAAAACACTCCACTTGTCAATCATGTGAAACAAATGTCCCAATCATACGAATGTGAGACCAGATCAGCCCCAAAGAGAGGAAGACTGAGTAAGACAGCACCTGGACAGGTCAGAGGTGTATTTTACAGCAAGCTCTTGTTGCCACATCCATTTTATAATACAGATCTGTAACCAAACTACACTTCCTCTTGTACAAATTGCCCACGTGTCACTGAATAGTTGCAGTAATTGCAGTTACCTTATGAATTGTCTCCAGATGTCTGACTGCCCCTCATGTCTGTTACTTGGATTCAGTGAGATACTCTGAAAAACTGCCTCTAAAAAAAGGACAAAAGTTTCACCTGGTTGTTTTGTCAGAGGTTTGAATCTTTTATCTCTGACAGACTTGCTTTCTATTCACAAACAAATTTGCCTTTGACATGTCCCCATTATCAGTATTTACCGTTAGTGACATTATCCAAAATGCAACACAGGGTTATTTTAAGAAAACGCTTCATTTGATTTGCAGATTTAATGCGTCAGAGGCTTTGACTCTCAGCATGTGATTGACATGTATACGTGCCTCATTATAAGCCATTGCAGCGTCTTGTCTCTCTGTGGCGATAAGCAACAGTGACCAGGGGATTTGGACCCAGACATTTCGCTCTCATCAGCCATCTTGGCGATTTTCCTGAGGACCTGGCTCTGCATAATTAATTTGGTTATCTATGCTTGTAAGTCCCTGTGACCTTTACAACAATGTGCTTGTATCGTTTTTTTTTTTTTTTTTTGCACGCAGCGGTGCCGAAGATGAAAAGCTTTTTTTTTTGTTTGTCACTGAACTGAATGCCACGCTGAAAATGTCACCGGTTTATCTCGACTACTTCTCAGTTCTTAAGCAGCCAGAGCTGAGCTGAATGGAAAAGTGCGCTCAGAGGAAGCTCTATAAACTAAATGGGCACCTAAGTACCCTCTTGTTGATATCCTCATTTGCGACATTCCCCAACTCATTTCCGGAGTAATCTGGCTTCCTGATATCCCCACACTGCCTAATCATGGCCGCTCTATGAGCCTCTTTATCGGAGGTCTTTGCTCTATGTTCTCCTCCATTTGCTGTGTGCTGGATATGTTGAGTGGAGGTGAGGGGGTCCCAATGCCATGTGTCAGAGAATATTAGCTGGCTCCACAGCCTGTCACTTCTGGTTTGCTTGGAGATTTCCTCCGACGCTCAGCTCGGCTCGCGGGGCTCCACAGTGGTGGGGGTGAAGGCTCAGGGCACAGTTACTCAAAATTGCATTTTCTGTGAAATAACATGCACAACAGCATTCTCATTGCAAAAGAGGCCAGGCAATGCAGGGCAATAGCAGCATCACTGGAAAGAATAAACAGCAAGTTCTTACTGCACCAGCAGACACTCTAACCTGAAGGAAAACTGTCACAGAGAACTTTGCTGTTTAAATTTTTCCATATGATTTTTCTTTTTCTTACAACTTTTACATGTGTATAATCCTCCCTCAGACCTTATTTATATTTACATATCCAAACAAGAGGAAAATGAACATTTACTTAAATGCATTAAAGAGCAAAGATGGCATAAAGTATTGTGATTCAAACAAGCTGCATGAACACAGGCTGGATTTTGAACAACAGTACTCCACTCTTGTAAATATTGGACCTTGAGAATCTTTCTGCGATTGTTTGCCTTTATAATTGTTAGAATATTCTCAATGGGATATTGAGAGTCATGCTTTTATCATTGTCTCTCCTCTTGAAGCTCTAATGATGTTCAGGGTTCCTTAAGTTGTTTTGCAAAAAAAAAAAAAAAACAGCTGATGCAGGCTGCAGTCACTAAGTGCATCCAAAATGATGTTTATGCTTCAATTAAGATACTGAATCCTGAATTCAGAGTTATGTTTATGTACTTGTGTATGCCATATTTCATCTTACAAATATTTAAGCCAAGACACAAGGAGAAGAGGAAATGATGAGTTGGTACCTCAGTAAAGCAGACAGAGCCACTGAACAGCCTCTGCAGTCTCAAAGGCTGTCATTAAATGTGTAAATATATAACTTGTTTCCACACAGCATGTCAACCAAAGACCCGGTCATTATTTCACCAGGTCTGTAAGAGATATTTTTGTGGCAGACAGAGATGCCTTCCCTGATTTTGTTTATACACTGAATCACTAAAAGGTGCTGTCTTTCAACCAGCGTCATTCTTCTTTTGTGTAGAGAACAAAATGCTACAATATTTAGACTGGCCACTGGAGACTGACTCCAGAGGTCAATTCCCATAGAGCCCCATATCAAAATGGCCAACTTTACAACATGTTTGAGGCCTTGTTTAAAAAACTGTTTTGGTCTCTAAAATTAATTTACAATTTTGTGACAGCTGTACAGGGTGTGCATTTTTATTTAAGTCAGCTGTTTGAATTATATTGAGGTTTGAAGTGATGCATAATTAAAGGTGCGGCGGTTTTGAGTAACAAACGCTGCCAACTGTCTGCTGGGTGTCAAAAGTCATTAAAGGCAATGCAAATTCCCTCCAGCTTCACTTTATCATCCAAAAATGAATATAATACTCCACAAACCAAAAGGTAACATTACTGTGGCTCTGTGCAATGTTTAATATTTTGTTTCCGAGTCAAAATCAAATAAACAGCCTCATGTTAACTATGTTGTGTTTTTCACATTTCATGTCAACAACATCTGGCCCTTTAGGTGCTAAATGCCTCAATTTCTACACCAGCCAGTTGCTGACTTTGTTTGCCTGCCAAGTGATGCCAAATAGGTAGTGAACATTTTTTATTTTTTTCTTTCTGGAGCTTGTTTGCTGAAAACAGCTTCCTTCTGCTGCTGCAAACGAGGCTAATGGGAGCACTGCCAGTGAACTATACAATAAATAGGCCATAAAACCAAAACTATAACATTTAAGAGGCTAAAGAGGTAATAAGGTCTTATTGCAGTGTTGTAGCGCTGGCTGTCTGCTCTCAGCCAGATGAGCAAACAAATCATTCTTTTAATCATTTTTGTGCACTCAGCTCCTGACATTGCTGTGAGAGAAACTCTCCCTTTGAGGACGTTTTCCTTATTAAGGCCACATACTGATGAATATAAATGGGCTTGCAAATAAACTTCATTACATCTTGCCTTCAGATATTGTAGAACAAGTCCTTAAGATGAACATTTCTTTGAGGGAGCTGCTTAGTGGTACATTGGTGGATGACTGTGAGCCTACAGTCATTGTAAATCATGCGGGTGGATGCGTTCATGATGCATTGGAGGAATAAACTGCTGGATACAATTCAGAACTGACTTCGGGGAATTTAAAGGGATAGAGGAGAGCGCCCCCAACCTGCAGGAGCCATGAAGGGTTCTTTGAGGTTATTCAAAGACAAAGCAGAGTCTCAATTTTTGACTAAGGACAACAGAGGACAACACATGGAAAAGCAGTGAGTGCTGAAGCCTCCCTGAAGGATGAACTAAATAATGTCTTTGTGTGTTAAAGGTGCTAGTGCTACTACAGGTCTACATTGAGGAAGTGAGCCCCCTCAAACAGAGCGGAGAAAGCAATCATAGTCTTAGAGCACAACCTCAGATGGGCTTCCAGCAGTGCAAACATCCAGCTGACGTCATGATCGAACAGCTGCTCTGGTGAATCTCAAGGCCTGTGTTGGTCATCCAGAACGAGGGTTTACAACAATTTTCAACCTCTCCTCGGCCCAGTCTGTTGTCCCCACATTCCTCAAAAAGGCCATTGTTGCCCCCAAGCCCCTGATAGCCCACCCAATAGGCCTGAATAACGACCATCTATTGGTGCGCACATCTGTGATGTTCACATGAGGTGATTCAAGGGGCTCGTAAAAGACCACAACAGCTCTTCACTACCCAGCACATGAGACTCTCTTCAGCTTGATTTAAGATCCAACACTTTAGCTGATGACTGCTTCACCTATGTGCTGCACACGGCCCTTATCCATCTAGGTAGCAGTGAAGTGAACCAAATAAAAATGTTCCCACCAAGCTCATTTTTCTTTTTATGCAACCAGGCTGAGCACCGCTTTGTGCAAATGGGTCTTGGACTTCCTGACAGGCAGACTGCCGGGTCAGGCGCTGCCAGGCTGTGTTCTGAGCCTCACTCTCTAATACCAATACACACATGACTGTGTGGTCACTTCAGAGTAATAAAGTTAGCTAACAAAAGGTGAGTCAGCCAAGAGAAGTTGCTTCTCACTGCCTTTCACTGAATGTCAGCTAAAACCCAGGTGCTGATTAAGAGTTTTGGAGCAGAGGAAGTGCACCCTGGCTCATGATTGACAGAACCACAGTGGAGAACCACTTCATGTGCCTCAGTCAGCATCACAGAAAACCCGATGTGGTCTGTCTACACAAATACTCAGAACTAAAAGGCATTGGAACACGTTTATGATCAAAAAAATTCTTTACCTGCACTGTGGAAAGCTTGTTGTCAGAGAACATTACTGCCTGGTGTGGCAGCAGCACCGCAAGGTCCTGTAGAGAGACAGACAATCAGATGCACCTCAGCAGCTGCATTGAACAAGACATTACTCCAGACTCTGCAGGACAAATCACAAAGGATTGGAGCCATCAGATTGGCTTTTTTGAACTGTCACAACCAGGGAGGTGCTACTGCAGTCAGGCAAAAAAGGGGCGATGTACTTTTGCCCATCTGAACTAATGAGGAGGACTCTGCAAGGGTCTCTGACGGACTACATCTTTAATGTTGACAATTTAGCTCCATCCTTCCCTTGCATCCCATTTTTTAATATTTGCACCTTATTTGTTAGTTGCACATTATTCTAATCTTTACTAGATATTTTATAGTGTTTATGTAATCTCTTCTCCTGTTGTGCATATGATACTCAATAGTACATATCATTAAAAATGTCATAAACCAAACACAGCACTGAAGCGGGCAATCGGCATACAACTGCACAATTCAGATGCAAGTGGAGTATGTGACTATAAAAGATTAAAACCCAAAACACCTTTTTTTTTTCTTTTTTACCTTGTCTTTTTTCATCTTCCTCTTAGAAAATTTCTTTAAACCCATGTACTTGTGACTGCCAAAGTAACTTACATCACTTAAACTCTCACACTGATATACTCACTTTAGCACCAGAAGCTTGAGCCCTTTGTAATCCTGTCATACAGCAGCTTCTGAAAAGAAGACCTTCATGTCACTTTGTGTCCTGATAACCCACCATAGAAATGGGTGCCTCTGGATCCTCGCTACGCTGCACAGTCAGCCTGCTGTCTTATAATTGATCAAGAACCCATTAATCTCAATCACTTTGTCGTCCTAGAGGGGCGGGAGTTGAGGGGAGCTGTCTCTGTGAGTGTGGATCAAGTCTTAATCAGGGGCTTGTTAGCCCAGGGCCAGTTTAACAAGGGTAGGAGCCGCACTGCAGGGGGGCTGTAGTCAAAACTCCTCCTGGGCTCCAGTGAAGCTCCACTGATCATCAATGATGGAGCTCTGTGGAGCAGAGGACGATCAACAGATAAAACGGGGTCTGACAGAAATGTTGTTTTCAAGAGGAGAATTTTGGTTCAGCGCTCAGAGTTTCCTCTGTGGGAAAAACATGACAACAAATCACCGTCTACAGCCTTAATGTTCAGAAACACTGCTGGAACAAAATTGTTCCTTTAATTAGATCCTCACAGCGGTCCTGCTGTAATTATTTTGAAATCTGTTTGCAATAATAATGAGTCTTTTTACATGTAACATTTCATGATTTGTTAAATAATGTTCGTATTTGTTGTAAACATAACCAACCAATAATCCAAAGCTCAATTTTACCTCAAGTCACGTAAAAGAAAAGCAGCAAATTATCATATTTGATGGTGGAACCTGCAGTTTTGCGTTAAAAATTACTTTATCAACTAAGCTGTTACCTTTTATCAAATGGTTGCTGATGCTATTTTTTAAATAACTAACTATAATAAACTAACTATAACTAACTATAAAATAACTCATCACAGCTCTAATTGTGTGCCTATTTAGTACCTTTTTGTATTTATTTCTCTAATTAACTAATTTTGATAGAAGATTGTTAAAGCTGACCTTGTTTACTATAAACTACAGGGAGCTACGTCTTCTTGCAGCTGGGAAACAACATCTGGATGCATGAAAGCATGAAGCAGAAATTGCTTTAAAATGACAGGCTGCTTTAAATTTAAGTATCTATCAATAGAAAAGTGCCAAATATAAAATATAAAAAACATAATATGTAAGTGTTTGTGTGTGTAGTGGAAAGAGCGGGGATGTCGTGATATGTAGCAGTTGTATTCACAGTAGTGGCACCAATGCTTCATCACACAAACTCCCCCTGATTGGTCCGTTGCAGTGCTGTTCTTGTCTGCATCGCAGATCTTTCAGTTGCTCGGTTAGACTTCAGGGTGCCAGCTCTTTGCACCGCCTCGACACATTCAAGATCCAGAGAGAGAGAGAGAACAGGGTGCCAACTCTACACGGGGTAGGGGTGGAGGGCGGGTGGGGGTCGGGATGGGGGTGGTGGGGTAGCCCCAGTGCCAGCCGTGCCAATGCCCTACTTTGACTGAGCGAGCGAGCGAGCGAGAGAGAGGAATGTGTGCCATGTGCAGTGGCATCCTCCAGGCAAGATGACTTTGAACTTCCTCCCAGCTGAACCCACAGATCTGTGTCGGAGTCCCATTGTAATATCTAATGAACTCAGCTCTCATATCCTCCCTGCTCAAAATTAAGAGATTCTTTTTCTTTTTTTTTTTCTTCACACGCTGATAAGAGGAACTGTGCAAAGCAGCTGATATAAAGCCGCATCTTTCATTAGCGCTCTGTGATTTCAGATTATTGGCGAGAGGATGCAGCCCTTCCAAATGATGCCCTGGGATCAGAACCCAGTCATTACTTATTCATGCTATTCATACATACTCCTAATCATAATACATTTATTCACATATTAATTTATCTGCCGCCTATAGTGCCAAATGACTCTGAGGCTGACCTCTCAAATTGTGTTATCAGTCTTAACATTAGTGTGCAGTATTAACATCGCCTAAGGGCAGCAAAGCAATAACCACTTCACAGCTAATTGTGGACTCAAACAGCAACCTCTTTTGTCTTTTTGGTTTTTATAAAGATATGATATATTCCTAAGACTTTGAATGTAAAGTTGAGCCTCATTAGTCCTTATTAAGCCAGATTTTTAGATTTCTCACCATATCGCTTAGACTAAAACACTTATTATGAGCCTGCATGTCTTAAAATGTTCCCACACTTGCAGAGAAGAGGCAGAAAATATCTGGATTAAAATCTCAACCGTAGACTCCTTCTGACTGACATTAATGTTTCATCGTTCGGAGCTGGAACATTTGTACGATGTGTTCAGCTGCAGAGGGCCTTGTGGGAACGAATGTAGAAAAAGCCTTAAAATGAAATTTAATCAGCAAGCAGGAGACTGGTTATACTTGTCTTTCAATACTTGAGTGATAGAGGTGCTTGGGTTTTTTACTCAGATTTTGTTTACAGCTTTTCTATACTTTCAAGGAAAAATGTGTTTTGTGTCTGGCAGAGCTTTTAGAGGTTTTTTGGAGGAATGTTTTTTAATGCTACACAGTGAGTGAAGGAGATAGTGCACATGTTTCTGTCCCATTGTCTTAAAGGCACAAATACAACACCAGTGTGACCAAACTGAGATGCAGTGTGTCTTTCAGTGCACAGTCTAAAGAGACCTGGCAGAAGGAAACGTACTTTGTTAAAAACAAATGCTTTGTTTCCTTTTTACGTGCTGTGAAGGATGACAGGCTGTGACCGTGCGCTGACATTAACGCTTGTTGCTGAAATTGTGCTCTTCACCAGGTTGCTGATCTACGGTCAGTACTGCAGCCACATGGAGAACGCCCAAAAGACACTGGATGAGTTAATGGCAACGCGAGAGGACATCAAGATTAAAGTAGAGGTAATGTTCTTCACCACTCATTCCAACAGATAAAGACCCAGATTTTTATTCATTAAAAAAAAAAAAAATACATCACAGTTTATCTTCTTCAGACAGAATTAGAATGAGTAGGCAGGTGAGGTTCAGAACATCTGGCTGTTTATGGACCCACTTGAGTAAAAACCTGTGATATGTAACCCTTTAAGGGATCATTTGGAAATTAGTGAGGTGGTTTGAGCCGAAGGCCTGACTGACAAAATAAGACCTGATGAAACCATTTGTAGCCACAATGCAACATCTGTTTGTGTGTTGGTTTTATATAGACTAGATTGTATCACAGTAATTGTATACATTTATTTTATATATTTGGTAAGTTTTGTAAACTGATCAAGATAAAACAAGACATTTAAAGATCTAATTAAACTGATTAATCAGGACAATAAACGACAGATTTCTTGACAATGAAACTTATTATTTTTAGCCTCACTAGTAATTGTGTAGATTAATGTTTATCTTGCCCCTAAAGTGCTCGGGCACCACATTGGATATTTTTGTTTGTGAAACGTACTTGGCCAATAAAGCAATAAAAAATAAATATTCTGTTTATATTCTCAGGTATAGTTTCAAAAGAAAATATACTGTTTGCCTTTGATCCTCCTGAACCATCATTTTCTTGCAGAAGAGAAGAACTAAATGCTGACTTCTATCATGCAGTAAATGTCTGTGTCATTTAAAAACAATAAAAAAAATTTCAAACTAGACAGCTACACTCCAAAATAATACAATCATGTTGCATCGGCAATAATGCAGTTTTAGTCATGAAATAATGCTGAATCTGACATCTTCCAAAATCATTACACAAGAATGAAATTTACTGTTGGGCAAACAGTAATATGGAATGGATAATTACCAAAATAAACTCATAGAAGTTGTTCTAAGTTGCTATTGTCATGCAATTTTCGATGAAATCATGCCGGCAAATAATGCAACTTGAAAACTTGCCCTCAGAGCTGTTTAATTTCTAATACCACGTTAAATCAAACATGATTCGACTTACCCTGTTTATAAAGTTAGGAATGAAATAAATTTGAAGTGAGGTTTGTCTTGTAAAATCTTCTTCAGTTTTAATACATGGGTGATATTCAGAGTCCATGTTGGCTGCAAGACCTCCCTCTTTGTGTCCTACTTTATCACTGTTCATGTGTTCACTGGAATCCTTTAGAAGAATCAGCTGATTGGGTTAACACTTTTGTAATAGTGAGAGGAAAGGCCAGTGATTGGCATGTGGAGGTGTTGGCATCAAAATGAAGTGATGTCAGCACCAGGAAGTCAAGATGTAGCAAGTCACATGAACTGGACTAGTCAGACTTGCATTATAAATTCAATGTCTGTAGACTCTACTTGTCAGAAAATGAATAAAGACATGCTTACACAAACTGCTGTGAGGAAAACTTATAGGATGCTGCCAACAGCAGGAAGTTTCTTATAGAGCCAGTGCAGGACTTATAGAATGTATGCACTGTTTAAGAAGAATCTCCCAGTCAGCAGCGTCACTGCATCACAAATGGCTGCCACGACCAGAGCTTTTGTGCCCAGACAGAATAAACTGGCCTTGTTGCTAATGGAATGCCCCACGAATGTGTGGAAGCAATCACAGAGATGCAACAAGACACAATGAATTATTCAGACGTGAATGAATGCTTGTTAGTGGGAAATTTGCAATGCTGCATTATGCAACGTGTAAAAATTTGATCTGCTGCTCGTGTCATTGTTCCATAGGAATGCACTATGAAAGTGCAGGAAGGGAAGTTCAAGCTGCAGGATCTTCTAGTGGTTCCAATGCAGCGGGTGCTAAAGTATCATCTGCTACTGAAGGTAAGAACTGCAAAGCACAGAGAACAGCAATTTTTTAGTACACAATATTTAAAAAAAACAGTCATTTTACACCATTTTATCCTAAAGGAGACAGATAACGTAAAGGAAACATGGACCATAATTTGCTCTCATAACAGAATCAGTCAATCTTTGAATAATCTACAGCTACTCTACTGTCTCTGGTCTGCTAGAGAAAGGAAATCTGTCATTTTTCCAATTAAAGTTGATGGACTGGAAGATGCTTTTCAACACTTAACTTTCCCTGTTTTACATATCGTTCATCCCCTTAAAGCTTTAAAAATCAAAAACTTGTAGCTTGCTTCTTTGCTTCAGTCAGTTTGGATTCACATCTGTTGTTTTTCATCTGAATAGCAATTCAGTTCATAGTGACATAAAAGTATTATAACATTTATAGAAACTTCTCCTGCAGGGATGTACATTCTGCTGTCTCTGACAATCAGTGATATATTATTAAAGTATTTATTAATAAAGTAGATCGTCAATTTCCTTCCAGCTGTGTGTAGACTACAACACTTCTGTAGTGAATTTACAGATTCTTGAGAAACATAATATCCAAAAAAAGACAGTTGCCTCTTTCTGTGTTCATAAAGCAAATATAGCCCTTGGACATTTACATGAGCAGATGTGCGAGCTGTGATTATGTGCCTAAAATAGCATCAAGAATGTCACTTTTAGAACACATTTAAGTAATGATTTTACAATGCAAATTTCTGACCTTGTGATTTCTGATAAAAAGGCTACACATTCTGCTCTATATAGCCAATCCTTTGACATGTTGGATGAGGCTTAGGCAACTTTCCCAAAATGTAAAATATTCTAAATGTAGAAAAAATAAAATAAAAATAACCACAACTTATGATCTTTATAAAACCCAGTGTTTTTATTTTCTTTGCAGACCAAAAGATTCATTTGGGTTCGTCAGACAGGAACAGTCTTTAAATGAAAGGCCTGCTGTAAATGCCAGCATTTTGAGGCTCTTTGTTGAGATTTCGTCACAGAGACGATGATTCATTTCTCTTCTAATTTTGGCTGTTGCATAAAAAACAACCCTGTATGGAATCTGTCTATTCCTGTCCGATCTTTTACTGGTGACCTCCTTGTTTCTTCTGGTTTTGTTGTTTTTCTTGCTCATTTATGTCATAATTTTCCAGACTTTTAGCCTCACCACATGAAAAGAAGTTGAGGATTGACTACTCTGCCCTTTTGGAAACTGTTACTTGCACTTTGTAACTGCAATAAGTCACTGTGCTGACACACACTGCCACTTGGCATTTAAAGTAATACAGCTTATTTTGTGTGTCAGCCTTGTGCTGGTACTCGTGAAACAGTCCTTTTTTTTACTGTTGATGTACTCTGTCCTTTCGTAAAATACATTTTTGATGAGTTTTTTTATCGTAAATATCAATTTAGGATAATTCAGTCAAAGATGAGGCTTCCTTTTGGTGTTTTTGGCAGAAAACATGTCGACATCTTTGGTGTTTAGCTTTGTAGTCATGTGAAGGATTTTAACCAGAGTCTTATTTCTTATTTCTAATGATGGAAAATTAGTTGACAGCCAATTTTTATTTTTTTTTAAAATTTGGATCATTTATCAAATACCTCAGCAAAACATTTGCGGGACATCTGTCTCTTATATATGTATATTTTCATCTTTTGTTTGGCTCATTTCATAATGAGCAGAATTCCTTTGGGCTTCTGGTGGTAGGAATTAATAAGCCAGTGGTTTCTGTAATCATTCAGTGCAGTCACGCGCTGATGCCACCTGTCCTGATATGCAAATGTATTTAAGCACAGTATCTGACCACTCATATCGCAGTCAACATTTCTCCCTGCAGCTTTCCTCTTGGCATTCATGTATAAAACAAGTTGGCCACTGTAACGTTCCCCATGATTAATTGACTTTGCATCTCAATTATGGATGAGCATATGAGTTTATGATGCGGTGCGTAATGGACTGGGGTGGAGGCGAAGTGTTTGCATCAGGTGATTGCAGGACTACACAGAGGCTGCTGGGACTTCTCTATTAGCTTGAATCGAACCCCTGCAAGAGTCTCAGCAAGGCACTGAGGTCAAATCAACCGTGCACTAATCAGATTAAACGCACTCCATTTCACTGCTTCCCACAGCTTCGCGGTAAAACACTGCTGTATGCTTTAGCCTTGGGGCCTGTCACACTGACGAGGCCCGTTTTTTTGTGTGTGTGCCCAGTCATGCCTAAGGGCACATCTTCAGTCGATTTTCAATAGATATCATCGCGGTAGTGTTTTCCGACATGGTCATGGTGTGAATATTCTTCTGTCTTTATCTTTTATGTATTATAGCTGCACACTAAATAAAGTGAATTCAGCGCAGTCATCTCAGAAGTCATTCTTCTCAAGCAGGGTTTGAATATTTGATGAATTTGCAGCATTTTTTATGAACCCATGTGATCGTATCTTTCACATTAAGTTGAGCTTATTGACTGTGCAGCAGCATGTTGTCACTGGCCGCGCTCCCTTGTGTTCAGGCCATGGGGAAAAATACTGCTGAGTCAGCAGGTCACTTGGATATAAATAGATCAGATTAAGTTGAAATTGGGCCAAATAGCAGCAGTTTTCTCTCTGTTTTGCCTGTGCCGATGCAGGTGGGGAGCCAGCCAGTTCTCTGAACTTAAGAGTGTTCATGGTGAACATACAGTGGGGGTGGAACTTCGGAGGGGGGTCAGTTACCCAGTGTCACACCCTTTTCAAAGAAGCTCATTGCTTATTGTTAGCATGTGAAAGAGTTAGCTGTGACAAGAACTCCAGTGCAGACGAAAAGACCCTTTTCATGGCATTCTAGAGTTGTCATAATGAGGAAAAAGCATCTGAAATGAATACTGTTAAGAATGGCTGCCTTTCTTTTTGGTTTCCCAGTTCTAAAATCTTCCATTAACATGTCTATTGCCCATTTCAAATTGAGTTAAATGAAATAGTATCACAGAGACAAATACAGTTGACAAAACAAGTTAAAATTTTAATTCTCACATCCCGTTTTAGCTCTAAGACGCCTAAATATATGAGTCCAAGCAAATATGAAAGTGCAGCAAATTTTAACACCGACTGGACTGATAAAATTTTTTAATCTGAATACAAGTAAGAGGTTCAAAGCATAAAGCTTTCTTGCACAGCTCTGCCAAAATATCCCATGCGGTCTCAATATGCACTGCAAATGGGAAATCAAGCCAATATGAGGTGACAAATAAAACATTCTGTGTCACACATGCTTGTGTGACACAGAAGGATTTTTTTTTCTAAGATTTGCCAACAAGTTGGACAGCTGACACAGTTTCACTTTAATTCCAAACATTGTGAAAGCTGTGATACAACTTGTTTATCTCTTCCTAAGAGATGCTCTGCATCTAACTGCAGCTTTAAAGTCTTTTATAAATCACCCAAGTAAGTCAGTGGAGGAGGCAGACAGTCATGGATTTAAACAAAGTAACATATTTATTATTGATTTGCCATGCTGAGGACCACATGATTTGTAGAAGACAACAGTGTACCATTATCTTGTTACCAGGAAGAAGCTTCAAAGCTGGAGGCTGGCAATCTGTCTGGCATCCTCTTGAAATCACATCAGTAATGCATTTATATATACAGGAAATAGCAACTATACCTCTGTCAGAACAACCCCCTCTCATTACTGAAGGATTACACAGTTCAATAAAGCTTACATTCTTAAACTTCTGATGAATTAAGTCAAAGTTATAAGACATTTAATTTTGTTTTTGTCCCTCTTTTCAAAGACTGGTATTTTGTGCATATTACTCCTACATCACTACTACTAACAACAACAACAACAATAATATTAATAATAACATCAATCTCATCTGTCCACAGGAACTTTTGAGTCACTCAACTGACAGACCAGAGAGACAACAGCTGAAGGAGGCTCTGGAGGCCATGCAGGTCTGTGTTATACATGTGTATGAACGTGTGTTTTTATGACTGCTATTATAAAAAAGTATTACATAATAACTTCAAAGTGCTTGTAGCCAAGACTGGTTAAATTGTTTTACGCAGCTACTGTGGCTCAAAGGACTGAACATCCGCAGTGATATGACAGATGTCAGAAGGATTTTCAGTTGAAGGCTGAACGAATGCTTGCCTCTCTCTCACAGGACCTAGCCATGTACATCAATGAAGTCAAGAGGGACAATGAGACACTGAAGAAAATCAGCGAATTCCAAAGTTCAATCGAAAATCTTGTAAGTGCTGTGGACTCCTTTGTTAAATCTTTTCCTTTGAGTTTTTTTGGAAAAGATTATGTGGCTAAATTCATGTTTAGGTGCCTTTAAATGAACAATATTATCTCAATATCTACAGAAAATTTCAAAGACAAGTGTCTCTTTTTTGAAAAAATAAATACACTAAGTATGAATGTGGTGAGGTGGAAAGAATATTGGTGTTAAATTCCCAACATCATTCAGATCCTAAATGCTTAAAATAAAGCTATTGCTAGCAGCTGGTTATCTTAGAACAGCATAAAGAGGGGGGAAAAACGAGTGTTTCCCAAAAAGTATCGCTATAAATTAGTGTTTAGAATTAATTAGTGTTATAAATTAGTGTTAAATTATTAATTTTATTAATTAATTAATTTTATTAATTAAGGTGTTAAATTATTAATTAGTGTTATAAATTAGTGTTAGAGCGAAAGATCTGTCACCTGAGGTCATAGCTTCAGGTACTTTTGACCTTTTCCGTTTGAATCAGGAAGTTGCCCTACTTTGAAACCCGCCACCAGTGAAGTTTAACTTGGTCACATTACCCTCCAGTAAATAAAATAAAATAAATATGGTTTTTGTTAACATTGTAATAGTTATAATCCAATTTTCTGGCTTCTATTGCCATTTATAATGCTGGATTTGACATCTTTGTCTAAGTCAGTTTTTGTATATAGAAACTAATGCAGCGGCACTAATGTTATCACCAGGCAGGAATTTAAAGTTTGCCAATATGATTAGTCACTGAGCGTCACACAGCAACAACCCATTGTTAAAAATGTCCACATATCTCTCCCACTGGCAAGAACGTTGGCATCGTGCTTCCACCACCAGTCATGATCCTCAGCTTATATACTGTCCCCAAAAAACTCGTTTAGCCAAGCAGAGCATGAAACAAGAGTTTTTCATCCCAGACTTATGTTCACTTTTCAAAGTATTTCTAAAAACACTCTTGTTTTCTTATTTTTCCTTCTGTCTCTATTTTCTCCTCTCACTTTCTACTTTCAACTACCCCCACCTCTTCTGTTTTTCAATAATTTGTTTTTTATTTTTTGGGGGCTTGTAAATATGCCATTAGATACAGTACAAAACTTAGAACTTGGATTGGGAGGACAGAAAAGTACATAGTCTCAGAGTTTTATCTTTCATTATATATTTATTTGGATCCTCTCTTAAATTCAAGTGTAGCTAAAATATTTATGGTTTCTCATTAAATTTTGAAGTTGTAGTATGCAGTGGATTGACGTTCAGTGTGTCCTTGTGACCTAAGCAGCAGGTGAAACTGGAAGAGTACGGCAGGCCAAAGATCGATGGAGAGCTGAAGGTGTGCTCCATCGTCAACCGAACAAAACAGGATCGGTAAGCTGAGTCCAAACTCTGCAGAAAAACTAATTAAAGGGTAGAAGAAATAAAGTCATGCAGAGCCAAAAGCAATGTGTCCTCACTTTGAAAATAACAATGACTGTGTGTGTATGTCTTCAGGTATATATTCCTGTTTGATAAAGTGGTCATTGTCTGCAAGAGGAAAGGCTATAGCTATGAGCTCAAAGAGATTATTGAACTGCAGTCATATAAAATGTCGGATGACCCCATGAACAACAGAGACATGAAAAAGGTAAGAACCATCCTTTTCTTTTAAGAGGACATGGAGCAGAATCACTTCTAACGCAGTGAGATCTTTGTAAAGGCAGCCTTGCCAGCGCAGGTGATGAAACATCTTGTGTAATCATTGCAAATGTTGCCCTTGAGCTGAAGGACCTTGTTGATGGTAATTTCAGATACGGAACTTATGAGTAATGCATTGAAGTGTCAGATATGCATTTTGCTCGTCCATGCTTGACGACCATGTAAATGCAATGAAGGTCATTTAGGATTCATGAAAATGTGCTGCAGTGCATTGCACCACCGGTCTAACATGGCTTTTTTTTTTTTTCCTTTTGTTTTGAATCTGCATGTGTCTGTCCATGTCTGCATGTGTAACTGGGTCTTTCTCTGGTGTCTTTCTTTTTGCATGCTTACCAGTCGAGTGGAAAAATGGTAAGCTCAAGTGACCCTTTTTTTTAACTCATCTTCTCATAGAGGCCTATTTTTGGCAATGGTGTTTTTGGGCGTCATGCCAAGATTGCATGTGCACCCATCTGCTCCGTGACTTGCCCTCCAGCTTTTTAGTCAGATGCATCGCTAAAGCATGTGGAGCATCTTTTAATTCTAAATTAATTGTGATCATATGTACTATATTTATTTGTACTTAATTATCTGGATATGCAGGTGTCACAAGCCTCTCTGCTTATATCTGTCATTGCCATCCACATATCTCTCTGCCATCTGTTCCTCACTCACTTTTTCTCCCCAGTGGTCTTATGGTTTCTACCTGATCCACCTGCAAGGAAAACAGGGCTTCCAGTTCTTTTGTAAAACTGAGGAGACAAAGAGGAAGTGGATGGAGCAGTTTGACATGGCAATGTGAGTATGATTACATGGTGGGGTTTGCATGGATAACAACTTCTATCATAGTATTTTTAAGTTTGGGATCATGAGATTTCAGCTGTACAGTGTCTACAACTGTCTGTAGGTGAGACAACCAGATGGGATTGTCTGCTTTTCACTAATCCTGTGGATTAAACACCAGAAAAAAAACAAACTGCTTCATCACAAACACAACCTGTATTGCCCAATTAGCTCCTCTTATTCATCATTATTATTTACTTCCAGGTCCAATATCAAGCCAGAGAGAGCCACAGCCAATCAGCATAACTTCCAAATGCACACATTTGATAAGAACACCAACTGTCGAGCCTGCAAGATGCTCCTGAGGTAACGGCCCTGATGTGCAACAGCGCATTCGTATACCACAATAAATAATGAATGTATTCTCTTTCAGACTGTCCAAGGATGATAAAGTATCCAAAAATATTCAGTCATAAAAGAGAATACTTCTTCAGTGTTGTTTGAACTGCAGCATGTGGGCAGATGCTTGTGTGCACAAATGTAAAAGAGATGTTTTATGCTCCCTGACACACATTTTGTAGCATTTACACAAATATGCCATCCATGTTTTTTTTAGCAAGTGGAGGAAGAAACAGTCAGATCTAGGACTAGACTAGATTTAAAAAAGCCAAAACACGCCATGTAATACAGTTTATTAGGACATAATTTTATAAATTGCAGTTTTCAAGTTCAATATTAAACTGTTATGCCTACCTCCTAATGATTTACATACATCCAGGGATTTAGATGGTGATCCTCCTGTATAAATCAAGTGATAATATAGTTTTATTTTGTGACAACTGAGACTTAAATGACTAACAGAAGAAAACAAGACTATGGAGAACTGTATATTTTAGAACAGCTAAGAAATACATCATGGTAAAATAAGTATTTTAACACTGGGTACCTACAGGGGGCACTGTAAATCACAGACAGTAATGTAAAATTTAAACCTTAATTTTATCTGTTTAACATTCTGTTGGTCAGTTGAAATGATCATGTTTTACAACTTCAACATGTATTTTTTGTTTAAAATGTTAACCTCCTATTAACATGCTATTGAACAGCTGTTACGGCTATCACATAAATGTACAACAGCAAATGGTGCGATTTCTTCCTGTAGAACTGTAAACTTTTCCTGTAGTAGAGTCAAAGCATAAAATCGCAAAACTGAGAAATACTTGAAAAATTATCTTGAGTTCACATACCTACTTTCTACCACTACTATTGTGTAACAGTATGATAGTACTGTACATTGTAAGTATATGCACAACTAAAGTAGCAAACTAGCAAAAGTGTAGCTGAGATAAAAACTTAAAACCTTTCTTCAAGACAAAAAAAAGTGAATGAAAAATTTTAGTGCAAAATTCAAGAAGGATTCAGCAGCATTTAGTCTTGCAACAAACAAACAAACAGACGGACTGAAATCACACAGAGAATTTGTTTTTGGCTAACGTAGCCCCTCATTAGTGGAAAGACAGTCCTTGGAAAAAATTCTACTAAGTGTGACTGAGGCTGATGGTCGATATTTTTAAACATTCCACCTCCCAGCACCACCCGCTCCGTCCCTGAGCGCACCTCCTCCCTCACATATGAGAGCTGCTGCTCAACTGCAGCAGGGATAACCCGTGTCACTGAATCACCACTTTCACCTCTATCACAGTCAGCAGGCTAAACTCCACTCTGTGTATTGACCCACAAATTTCATGGCTTGGCTGACCTAAATTCACAGAGCCAGTGGAAGCGGGGACCAGCGTTCTCACTCCCCGCTAGATGCTAATTACTGCTGCAGCCCCAGCAGATCCCTTTGTGATTTATGGCGCTGACTATTTAACATGGCACTGTGCGATGCATGCACTGTTATAGTATCCGTAACATATACAGTTCTGGAGGAACATGGTCTTAAATGGAGCAGGTTGACTGTGTGATTTTTAAAGGGTCGCTGAGTGGAAATGATAGAGCATATGTAACCATCAACGCAGGCTTATTGTTAACAAGCAGCAGCTCTCTTTGTGTGTTGTACTGACGAGACGTTAATTTGTGTCCGAGACACTTCCTGTTTGCATTACCAATATGTGTGGGTGTGTGGGTGTGTGTGTCCTCCAGGGGCATCTTCTATCAGGGCTACTACTGCTCTCGCTGTGGAACAGGAGCACACAAAGAGTGTCTGGAAGTCATCACCATCTGTAAAATCAGTAGGTGTTTCCTATAATCTTCTAGTTAAAAATCGGATTCAGAATCGGTTTAAAGGGTTAATATTGGAACTCAGCTATGTTCATTGACAGCCAAATAATTATTCAGTGTTGTGTTGTTGTGTGTGACAGCATTGATGGGGCAGTTTTTCTGGATTTGTTTTAAATGTGTGAAATTTCAGTCTGTCCACAAGTATAAACCTGCTGTCACAGAACACTGCTGCTTGCTTTTGGCTTATTTTATCCAGCAGGAAACTGGGGGATGGGCTCTGTGGGGCTCTGTGGGGTTCCTGTGGGACAGTGGGACTATTTCATTGTGTCTCTGGTTTTGCTACCATAGAGAAAAGAACACAACTCTGAAGTCGGAAGGAATTCTCTTAACTTCATTTTATAAGCACCAGCTTTTAGCAGATACAACCCAGATTATGTGACCCGGTTGTTCTTTACCTTTGTGGCTTCAAAATGAAGCACTGCCCACTAGTGACACATCACCATCAGTTCCATATGTCCTATATATTATTCTTAAAGGCCCCGAGGAAATTAAATGATCCAGTTAAAAGCAAGCTGACAAACATCTACAAAAAAATCATAATTTTGTGTCACATAAATGCTTTGTTCCTCACTTTCTTTTTTCATCATCTCTATATCAATTTACCCTCCCAGCTAGGGAACCACAGATTTAATACTAAATAAATAAATAAATTTAAAAAATTGTGAAAACAGAAAACTTTGGGTCTGTTTTCTCAAACTGGAGCCAGCTCAGTACATCAGTTTGGGGTTTAATGTGTAAGGCTTAACTTCCTATGGTTCTTAAGGTAAAAATGGAACCTAAATATAACCTTACAGGAAGGCCAAACAAGTGAAATTGAGTCTCTGTGACATGCATATTTAAAAGAGCCACATGAGGCCATGACTCATATTGTGAGAACTGGTATATTTAAATGTTCAGCTTGGCTCAGATGTCACATGATTCCTTGCTCTGGTGTGAACTGTCCATAACTTCCACTGTTCTCCTTGTCTTGTTTCAGATCCTCATGACTTGGTGAGTAGATCCTCTATTAGTCAGCATTCTAGAGGCATGTCTTCATCATCATCGTCATCTTTTCATCATCCTCTAATTGCCTTTTTCCCTCATAGAGATTTTGTAGCCAGTTTGTTTGTAGTTGTGATGTTGATTCAGTGTCGGTTTCTTTTTCATAGGAACCTGGATTGTCGGCAGGTAAGAACACGTCCTGACGTCTAAACCTGATGGAGAACTCTTTCATTTAAAGCTGAATGTTCTGTCAGATGTCATGTTACAAGTTTGTTATAGCCAGAGCTGTGTGTTGAACTGCACGGCTCTCTACTGTCATCTAGTGGGAATAATCTACAGCACAGAAACCACAATATCACAATCAACCATGTGGTGTGGTTGCCACTGCATGCATACAGAGTATAAAGATACTTCAAACATATGCTTAAGATATTACTTGAAATTCAAAAACTTGAAGACCTTTGAGTCAAGCGTGACATTATCGCTGATCTACAGTGATGATAAATATACAGCAGTCAGTCTGGAAAAAATGAGACAGTTTGAAGTTATAATGTTGCTCTTGCAATTATTTTCTTAATAATTTCTGGCATCTGTGCCTCATAAGATACTTCAGTGTAGACACCGAAAAGATTCTGGACCCGATTTGAACCTTGTATGTTGTGGTTTTATAGTGTTTACCTTAGAACACTAGACCACTCACTGGAAAATAGGTTCATATGTTCATGTAGAAGCAGTCCTGTCTTTATCAGCCTAAATCACTAGCTCACATGTGAAAGCTAAGGGTGAGTTTCAAACTTTAATGAGCATTTCTGCATCCAGACAAAGTTAGATTTAACATTAAAATCTTCCTGTTTTATCCCTAGGGGTTAGAAGGGTCATCTATCGAACTTTTACTCCTACTTACCTTGATTGATACTCACTTCAAACACTTAATTGTATTTCCAGGTCCCAAGATGGTGGCCGTGAGGAACTATCACGGCACACCCGCACCAGCGGCGAAGACACCGCTCTGTTTTCAAACAGGAGATTTTATCGAGCTGCTGAAAGGAGATCCTGACACCTCATGGTGGGAGGTACATTAGCCAATCACCTTTATCTAAAGACTTCCAACTCAACATATTTTCTTAATTCATAGAAAAACACATTTCTGTGTCTAAAATAACATACAATGCAATCTTTACCATGTGCACTAGTGTTTAACACAATTTAAAGTCAATTTTTATCCTTTGCCAGTACCTTAGATGCATAAAACAAACTAGTTAGCATGTTAATTAGTGAGCTTAAGGGATAGAAAGAGAGGGGCTAACTGTTTTATTCTGTTTCCTACATTTTTGCTGTTCCAGCTGTAACCTTATATGTAGTGTACAGAGAAGAAAATATAATCAATCTCCTTTAGTTAGTCCCAGTTAAAAAAGAACATGTTTTCCCAAATGTCAAATTTTCTCTTCATCTGATGTGATGAAGAAAAAATCTAAAACAAATTGCTCTCAAACTGAGAAAACTTGACACACTGTTCAGCTCCAAATACTTTAAATGTCTTTTCAAGGTAAAGTTTTGATTTCACAAGAGCTCAGGTAAGAATATTAAAAAATACTGTAGGCAGACAGCACGCTGAGGAGGAGGAAATCAACTCAAATCATTATTACCTGCTGTTCAGCAGGCAGCAAGAAAGACCACTAGATGGCAGTCACAGTACTCCAGAAAATAGAACAACCAGACAATGCAGGAAAAAAAAGAGAAAGAAAATACCATGCTATTATTACAACACCTGAAAAACACAGTGGTCCTGTAATAAAACTAAAGTAACAAAAAGACAAGAGTCTAGTAATTATTTAATTTTCAGAAATGAAGCAGAGAATTGATTTAAATGGGAAAAGACATGCAAGGCCTATAGGATAATTCAAGAAAAAACTGCCAAAAAAACATTTTTTTAAAATCAGGTCTCTGTAAGCATCATCAGACTATGATCTAGTGGGAGAGGAAAAAAAAATATATATATATATATATATATAAATATATATATATATGTACTGACCATATAAATAAT
>JAQMCX010000025.1:6426334-6474098 GCA_029814765.1 Acanthurus leucopareius
ATATATATATATAAATATATATATATATGTACTGACCATATAAATAATAGACCTATATCAACACATTTCATTAGTTTCTCCTTTGCGCCCTGCAGTGATATAGATTTTTCTCTTTTGTGTTCACTTAACCTGCACCTTTAATATTTATTCTCGGATGTGCACACCCATCATCCCTCCACATCCTGACCCCACAGTAAACAAAAGGTCATCACACATGATGATTTATGAAGTTCATTTTTCAGGCTTTTCCCTCTCTCTGTGGAACCACATGTTAACCAGGGAAACTGCAGTTTCATGCTGTGAATGTTAGACTGCGAGACCCAGTTGCACAACTCTTGTTGAAATACTAAAGAGATTTTGTATGATTTTAATGATCACTGATAACTTTTTTTCCGTATAACCGGATATGTCAATCATTTTGGGCAATGAAAAATCTTTTGATTCTGAAGTTTGATTTAAAAAAAAAAATGCAATAAAAACTCGAGCACACTGTTGAACTTACAGTGTTGGCTTGGTATCAGACTACCTACCCATGGGAGTCCTTTTCATTTTTCCTCCAAGTTCTGCTGTCATCCACTGCACCTGTCAAACACTTGTGTGCAGAGAGTTATTGCAGTTTTCAGAATCTGCCCTGAAGACATCTATGCATCTTAAACTATGGCATTTAACCTCTCTTAGTTGAACATCAGTGAAGCTGTGCCTGCAAACCGAGAGGATCCTCTTCAGTGAATTAGGCCGGATGACAGGCACTGTAACACTATGGCTCTGGGCACTTTTGACACTCACTGCTGAATCATAAACTCTTATATACTCTCTGCTTCTCGTATCAGGCTAGCTTTCCCAGAAGTGACTCAGGGCAACTTTCTGCAGCTATTAATTTAAACTCACCTATTACTTTATCCCTCTACGGCATGACAGAAGAGTCTCTCCATGTGATGGCAATGTGTAAGTTGAGGTTAAGAATCAATTGCTTCAGGTAGCAGGTACTGAGCGTCTTACGCTGATGGGTGAGCCTGACAGTTGTGTAATTTCTTCATTGTGGGTGCAACACCTAGCATCAAATTGGAAGTTTTTCAATTGCCTAAAGTTTTCATTTCTAGATACAGAAGACAGCTTTGTTGGAAAACTGTAGTTTGTTTCAGTGTATCCATCATAGTATCATGACATGTGTTGCTGTGTGGTATTTTTTAACTTTGTGATATCTTACAAAGTATTCAGTACTTTGTTTCTTTGTTTTTACATGGAAAAGAAAGTTCCCGTTTATGGCCCCTCTTCACTGAAACATTGTTTCCTATTTAATCTGAAAACAATTTATAAGAGCAGTGTAGTAAAACTGAAACTATTCAAAAGAATTTATTTCTCTTTTCAACGTGTTTTGAAATTTTCTGATGCAACTTTTTTTCTTTTGAAGTACAGGCCAAATAATCTTGCCTTGTCTTTATCTTGCAGGGGAAGCTAATACAAACTCAAAAGAGTGGGTTCTTCCCCAGTTCTTGTGTCAAACCCTATTTGGACCCAAAGGTAAGTCAGTCATACAGCAGGTACATTTGAAGATAATCATTACAGTATGTGATTTTTGAGGAAAAATCCAAACATTTTTCTTCTAAGTGCACACTTGACTACCTGTGTGGGACACACATAGAAATAATTTACTTCTACACCATTGCTTCGGTTTTTTGTATATTTAATGTGCACTGTCTTTTATTTGTGACAGCCCTTCCAGTCATTATCAAGCCGGCAGTCCTCAAGGGAAGCAGACTACTATGGATATCCTTGGTAAGATCCCTAGTTGCTATTTGTTATTTGAATTAAGTGCTGACTGACCTAAATCATGATTATAGCTTAAAGACATATCTCCACATAAGTGTATTAAGTGGAAAAATTTTAAATGCTTTTCCATTATCATGTAGTTGTTTAACTTTGTATTTGGAGGTCACAGCATTTGTTCCCTGCTCCTCTGTAGGTTTGCAGGGAACATGGAGCGCCAGCAGGCGGACAACCTTTTAAAATCCCACAGCAGTGGGACCTATCTTATCAGAGAGAGGACAGCTGAGGCAGAGAGGTTCGCCATCAGCATCAAGTGAGTGTTTCACATCTTACAGGACAGGGAAAATCTCAGGGGAAGGTTTCTATCCACATCTCATGGGCAATAAAAATTCTCACAGGATGCTCCAGTCAGCTTTTTCTTTGCATCTTTTAGCTCCGGCTAATTACCACTCAGTAATTGCTTTTCTTTAATCCTGTTTTTTTGTGCGCATTTCCTCCGAGAGAATGCATCCCGAAGAGAAATAAAATATGAGCCGTTACTGTCATGCAGTGTTGTACTGGAAGAAATGCTTCTCCAAATTTGTCTTCAAATCTTTAACTCAGGTGCAAAGGGGCTGCAGGGACCAGTCTTTAGTCAAGTAATTATATAAGTCCCATATTCAGCTTTAACTTTTAAAATTGACTTTATTTTGGCTTATTAATCCTTTAGGTAAACAAAAAAAATCCTTGATAGCAACTGAGCACATTATCCAAAAGGCACATGAGAGCAAAACAGTAACTAAAATAATATAAAAATGTTTTCAGAAAATTTAATCAATTATAGATGTAAACAACTGCTTGTCTCTTGGGTGATTCTATGGTGTTTGCTTTTAAAGATTCAACGATGAAGTAAAACACATCAAAGTCATTGAAAAAGACAGCTGGATTCACATCACTGAGGCCAAGAAGTTCGAAAGTCTTTTGGTAAGTCATAAGTTTAGCTTCAAGCACAAAAAAACCTTCAGTCAGTTTGACAGAAACAACAAGCCAGATGGTCACATTTTTTTTAATCCCTCTGCATTATTCATTTAAACAGGAGCTAGTGGAGTACTACCAGTCCCATTCACTGAAAGAAAGCTTCAAGTTATTAGACACCACACTGCGATATCCCTACAAGGCCAGAGAACGCTCGCTAACTCGGGCCAGTACACGGTCACCAGGTAAGCCTTTACAATGCTCCTCTTTCCCAACACGTTGCACAGTTAGCCCTAGTCACATGTACTATTGCTTTTTTTTTTTACTTGTTGTGTATGATGTTTGATAAATCTAGAAATAAATCTATAGGCTTTAGCAGCTAAATGACAGTGTCCATTATCATCCATTAGCGATCACTGCTTATTCCTTAGAGGGCAGCAGGGTAACTGGAGCCGATGCCAGCTAGCATTGGCCATGACAACTAAATGACAATCACTTGGGAATAGTTTATGCTTATATGTGGACTAGCAGTGAAGATTAGAGGATAGTACTGTTTTTTTTGTCTGGTAAGGGTAAAGAAACATCAAGGTAACTGACTTTGGTAGAGCATGCACAACTAAAGTCCCAAGACCCAACAAAGGTTAGCAAAGAATGATGAGAGAGAGAGAGAGAGAGAACATGTAAGATGCAAGTGAACAGTGAACTTTGTCCACTTAATATTTTGAGAAGAATGTTTTGACTCAACAGACTGACCCTTTGGTCCTGTCCTGGGCCAACAAGGTGGTGGCCTTGTTTTGCTCCTTTGCGCCAAAGTAGACCAGACCCCTGTGGGTGTAGACGCAACCGCCAGACCCTCACCAGTGACATTACCTATAAATTTGGGCCCAAAGGGAGATGGTTTCTTCCTATTTAGCTTTTTTCTGTGTCACTGTTCTGTAAGCGTTCTAGAATCTCTCTTAATTTAGCAGTACATCTAGGTTATGATGACCCTGGTCTATGCCCATGAGCACAAGGTTAGCTGAAAAGTAGTATTTAATAGATAGAAATGGGCAAATCCAGCTTCTTTCACAGAGTGGTTAAGCTAATGACTAGAGATATGGTGAGGAGCTAAGGCAACTGAAAGAAACTCTGGCTTGAATTAGTCCTCCTTTTCATTAAAGGAACCAGTTGAATTGATTCCGGCATCTGATTGCCTGCCTCATGCCTCAAGGATCACATCTCCTGTCGCAGTACTCATGACAGAACCACCTGGAAAGAGAACACTGAGTAGACTCAGAACACACTGGAGAAATTACATATCCAATTTGGCCTGGGAACACCTCTGATTACCCCAAAAAGAGTCTGAGGCCATAGCCAGGGTGAAAGACATATGGGTTTCTTTGGTTAGCCTGCTGTCATTGTGAACCAGACCTGCATAGCCAGTGAAAAATGGGTAGATGGATTATTGGCCCAGGGGCTAATGGGACATTGTATGTGAACTTACATATCTGCCTGCTTCAATGAATGATGATCACAAAAACTGATTTGACTAGAGAGACATTATAATGCACAGGTCCGGCTTACAAATTTAATCCCTTGCCCTCTTGGCTGTGGATAAAGCAAGAGAGGGGGAAAATAAATGAGACAGACTACCTCCCACTCTCTTTGGCTTCAATTCTCCCCAGGCCAGTGACTCTCCTGACTCATTCAGAGAGGAATTGAGGAGGACCAGAGGGGAACAGGGCAGAAAAAAGGAGGCTAGCAGTGAGAAGTAGATAAAGAGAGAAGGCAAAGAAGAGTTTGTCAGCTTACTCAGAGATCTGTGGACTAGCTGTCTGAATTGGCAGTCCTCTCTGTCCATTAGACTGTATCAATACTCACTCTGGCCTTGCACTGGCTCCTCTCCTACACTGGCCTGCATTTGTTCGATCTGGAGGAAGAACTGGCCACTACAGCAAGACTGTTTCCCACCTGTTTTGGCCGAATTTTGAAATGAATGGAAACAATTGAATCTTTGCTGATTGTGTTCTCGTTCTTTCTCTGTTTTTTTTTTTCTAGTGCGCATTGTTTGCATTTCTGAGGGTGCAAGCATGTCACACCCTGCAGGTGTGCATGGAAATAGTGGTGGGATTAGAAAGAATCTCTTATTATTATGAAGAATTTATAGTTAAAATGTATTTTATTGTTCAAGGGCATCTCTCTTTTTCTCTTTTCCTGTAAATGATGTCTTTTCTGTCTAGCTTTCAAAGGAACTCCACTGACAGTTTGGTAATGGAGTGAGAATCCAAACAAACATTGGAGACTGTGTAGTTGTGTAAATGAGTTATGATGCAAAGTGCCAACAGACGTCACTTTTTAATACACGTTCACACATTAAAAGTCAGCCTATCATCACATTGTCTGCTGGTATTGTTGCTGAAATGAAAATACAATGGTCAACTGTATTCTACAAATATAGAAAGAAGTGATGATTGTTATTTCAGTTGCATTTAGTTCAATCTGACTGTAAACAAACCGCAAGTCTCCTGGAGCCTTTACATCAGGGCATAAACTGACAATTCCCGCAATGATCATTCTTGCAATTCACATTTTTTGTAGTTTTTTTTTAGATAACAAGTTGTTGTTTTCAGTCTCTCCACTAAAGCAAAGTCAAATCCTGACGACAAAATTATCAAGATTAAAGACCATGAAAAGGGAACCCTGTCTTTGTGAGACAGACAACTTCATTGCACCAGCTCTCCTTCATTAAATCTGCTTCTCTGGCTCCAGCTCTGCTTGCACGCTCCTCAAAAACATTTTCCAGCTTTTATTTCCACCTCTTTCTCCTCTCCCCTCAGCAGCCACCTGCGCCTCCTACAACTTCTCCTTCCTCAGTCCGCAGGGCCTCAACTTTTCCTCTTCTCAGAGCCCAGCCCCCTTTTGGTCAGGTACTCTTTTTCTTTCTTCTCTCGCTCCTGTCATCGTCCTGCATCTCATCGCAGTGCAATTTCATAATAAGCTCTCGGCCTCGTTGCTTCTTCTCTGTAGTGGTCTTTTCATTAGCGAGAACATTTTCGCTCTCCCCAGAATGACACTCCCTCATTAAATCAAGAAAAGAAAACCAATTTCCTTCCCCTTGATGAAACGACTTGTCCTTTCCCATCATGCTCATTTGTCTTTCTGTGACTACATTGTGTCATCCTGAACACTGAACTGTCCGCCTTCAACAACTAATTATCAGCACTATGTCCAGCGTAACCTTTTCCCCCTCTCAACCTGACATATAACTACCAATCCTAACCCACCATTGATGAATTACTTCAGTAATTTAATTACACAGTTGGTGTTAAATTCTCACAATATAAATGGCTTGAGCTCTGAATGTTCCATGCATTTTCAGTGTTCACTCCTCGGGTGGTCAGTACAGCAGTGGCCAGGTATAATTTCGCAGCCCGAGACATGAGAGAGCTGTCATTGCGAGAAGGAGACATCGTCAAAATCTACAGCAAGATTGGAGGAGACCAGGGCTGGTGGAAAGGAGAGGCCAACGGACGAGTAAGTAAATCATAAAAGTCTGCTCAGATGTGTGAAGTTAAACTCATCTATGTGATAATGGGTGCAGACCAGAAAAGCATAAATAGAAAAGAAGAAAGTTTTTGATTCTGTAGTCTTTGTGGACGAGTGTCGTTTTCTATTTGATTAGAACAGATCCCCCTTTCGAGCTTCATTAAATTTGGAATGTGCACAAGACAAAGTATTTAGGACTTTAAAAGTACAGCCCCGATGTGGGCTTTTGTGGGCACCAGTGTAACTGAGTTTAACAATTAAACCATTGGTATTAAAAAGCACTTCTAAAGCAGGTGGTTGATAGAGGAAAGAAAAAGCCGGGCTGCTGGGAAATGTTCCAATTTAATAGGCTGGCAGTACAACTGGATGTGATGTCAGCTTTTTATTCAAGGAATTTTTTCCCATTAGGTTGTAAATTTAACAGCGTTAATGTGTTGCTGCAGAGCCATAGTTAACGTATTCACTTAGCTATTGTACTGTTGCACAGCCAAACTCTGCAAAAAAAAAAAAAAAAGTTTGTGCAGTCTGGTGTTGAAGTGTTATAGCTGTCAAATTTGATTTTATTATTGCTTTTTGCCCTCACTTTATTAAGGTCCTTTATGGAAATAAATTTATAAATGACAGGTTCATCTATGTCTTAACAAATGGCTGATGAAATCATAATGGGGCCTGGTCTGTGTTTATAATGATATTGATTGTACAGGAGCACTTTATTAGAAATAGCACTGGCACATGAAGAGCATATCCAGGGAAATATGCTTAAATTGGCTGAATAAAGAGACACTTTGAGTTATTTAGATACCATTTGGACCTCATGTTAACGCTTCAATCTGGCTGACGTTTGTTTTTCGGTCATTGTAGCATCTAGTTCAGTGCTGACTCAGCAGTGTTAGATTATTTTTTCAGATTTGATTTGTGCACTGCAGAAGGAAGAAGTATTGCTGAGACGAGTGGTTATTGAAACAACACGCAGGCTTCGAGGGGTGTGATATTTTTTATAACAGCGAGGAGTGTATTATCCAACTTCTACAATGACTTCCTGCGAGTCGAAGATTTATTTTATTAATACATATTGTGTTTGGTATTATTCCTGCTAGCTCACCACTTACTTTTCTAACCACTGACTTTGTGGAATGGAGGCGTCTCCACTTCCTCCCACATTACGCCAAATGGTCTCTGATGGAAGCTTTGCCATCTCGCATTGATGAGGTCATTTTGAGTCTGCACAGTGGTGGTAGGGGGCTGGAGACGTGGTGTCAACCCACCCCCCCCCCCCACCCCCCATATACCCGCCAGACTCAGTCCCACGCAAGGCTAAGTAGTCAATCATGATGTCACACCCAAGCTTTTTTGTGTGTGTGTGTGTCAAATAACTCATTTAAACCTACTTATTAGAAAATGAACACTTGACATGCACCAGTGTAATTAGAGTCACCAAAATGACAGAGACCCTCTTTGGGGACAATCTATTTGACGTGTACTCGTGAATATTTTGTTTGGCCCATGTCCCCTCTGCTAACATGGAGAGGGACTGGGCCTATGGCCTATATTGCAGCCAGCCATCATAAGGCTCACTTTTGAGGGGCTGTCAAGTTGTCCATCTTTGTACAGTCAATGACTCCGACAAGGAGGAGAAGTCGTTGCCTAGCAACAGCTGAAGTAGTATTTGAAGAAGCCTTCGAGCATATTTTAGAGAAGAGATGAGGCTGCTACATCTGAGCTGTGCAGTTATCTGAGAATAAAGCACATCATCCGGCCAATTAGAGCAAAGTATTCTGATTGGCCTTGGTCTAATGCATTTCAGTAGCACATACAGTTTTGTTTTGGGTTTTTCTTCGCTGCCAGATGTTTATCTTACTGTCTGTATGGCTAAAAGAGATGCAGAAAGGTGACTGAACTCAATTAAAATCCCTTGCTTACATTTGCTACCATAGAAGGAGTTTATGTCTTGTATAATTACTGTTTTATGTTGCAGATTGGATGGTTTCCCTCAACTTACGTGGATGAAGAAGGAGTGCAGTAAGGCTTGGATGTTCACTGGCCTGACTCCCTTTAAATCAGGAACCGTCTTTTATCTACTGTTCTCAGAGAAAATTACCTACTCTCTCCAGGAAAAATAACACAAGGAATAAATTTTTTGTTGTTGTTTTTTGCTGGATACTCATTTTTCAGCGAGTGTTTGTAACCAGTTTCTCTATCTTCAATTATGCATCAGCTTTGCTTTTGTTTGGATTTTTTTTTTGTTTTGTTTTTTTGTTGTTTTTTTTTGGAGGATGTCCTGTTTCATTTCTGTACAGGAAAGAGGAAAAATGGCTTGCTGTCTGTCAGCATCTGTGTGCTCTGCAGAGGTTTTATTGAACTGAGGGTGCAGCAGAAGAGACTGTAGATAGCTTTACCTTGAAAAAAAAAAGGCTCCCCTTTGTTGCAGGTTTATGCGAAGTGAAATAATTGTACAGTATAGATAATTTATTGAATAGAGATTATTATCATTACTAATGATTATTGCGGGGAAGTTGATTCAAGTAACAGCGAGGAATCAGACGAGAAAAACAAAAATAAGAAAGAGAAAAAAAAAAGACAGATGCTCTGTTTTCATATTGAGAGATTTTTGCCTTAGTTGTCATGGTGATGCCTTGTGGGCTGACACCAGTGGAGGGAATCGACTTTGTTGACTGGTTTTACTTCTCCATGTATGCATGTGCCCATTTGCGGCCCACACAAATACACACGCAGACCAATGTACAGTACGGTGCCTTTGATAAAATGGTCGCTTACTGAACCTCAACATTAGCCAGTAAAAGAACATTGCCATCTCCAGACAGACAGTTTATCCACATCCAGAGGACTTTACTAAAGGAAGGCGAAAGGCACTTATACAACATAATGAGGACAGCTCGCCTTCTGAGGCCCCGGAAAACAAGATGGTGAAGCATTTAACTTATCCTAACTGGTGAGTGGATGGACTTGCAGAGACAGCTTAGAGGGTTTTTATAGCCAACAACAATCACAGACACGGTTCACGTCCGTCTTGGCATCATGAGACTATGGGTGCAATCAGCTGGATGCGAAAGGGAAACATCAAGACATTCCACTCGACCACCACTTCTCACACTTAAATCTCGGTGTTCATTGTTTCGTTGTTTTAAATTTTTTTGCACAAAATCAATTTTTTTAAGTTTTGATAACTGGACCAACCTTTTGTTTTTGTTTTGTTTTAACTGTTTGATGCCAAATTCATCCATGTTTTAATGTTTGCATGGACTTTGATCGATTGTTATGATTTTTGTATTGCCTTATTTTTACAGATGACCAGGTGACGGGATTTTTTTTTCCTTAATGTTAATCATTTTTCATGTGTTAAATCCGTTTTGTTGCTGTGCAGGCTGGGAAAAAATACATAGTTTCAGAAGATGTTGAATCTGAAGGAAAACTGTATGCTAATTAACACAAATTCACAGAAGGAGCTCATAATTATTTGTGACTTTCTAGGGGTGCAGTGCTCAGTGTTTGACTTTACTTCCAGTAACGTCATTGCGCCATAAATATTGTCACAGATTTAGTGTGCAAACAGATTTCATTAGTTTTCTATTAAAAAGTGTAGATGTCCAACTTTTAATTGTTGTTATACAGCTTTACAGATGGTTTATCAACTTTGCCAGCTTAGCTTTCTTTAACAAAATTTGTTCAAAGCGTGTTTGCCTTTAATTTAATATACAGTTTATTAACTGTTATGGCCTTAACTTAAACATCAATTTCTTTCACCCACACATTTCAATAATAATATAGTGCATTGCTGTAGCTTAGGTTAAATTGTCTTTACTTATGTCTGGAATTTAATAAAACATAAAAGGGAAGAAAAACATAAGAAATGATGGAAAGCAGCTTTTTTTATAAAATGGACTGTCCTCTAGTTGCAAATGGATTAAAAATAGATTAATTTAAAGTAACTTGCAGAGCATTCACACACGTCACTGAGAACTAAAGTGCAAACCCTGAGCACATCAACTCTGGCCGGATTACAAGGACGTACTAAGCAAAAGACGCTGATATGTTTAGTTTCTAAACTTTTGACTGTCTGTGATGTGTGTTATTGCAATGGTTGACCATCTGAAAAACCACAAAGTCCAACCACTGTGGGAGGGGGACGCACCCGGAGGCCTCCATGTTGTCTGGGAAAAAAAAGGGGGCGTCAAGTCGCTGTTTATGTAGTGGACAAAAAACCCATTGCATGTGGCTATTGATATTTGAACTCCTGTCAATACATCCTCAAAAAAAGTAAGTACTTAATCGTGTACATTTTTTTTGAATGGTTGAGTATTTCCAAATGAGGTCTATCATGAAATAAATATTTCTCTTTTGGTTTAAATTGGTGACTGAATCGGTTTTTATTTTTTATTCAAATGAGAAGAGCATGAAAAATTTCTAAAAATGACAGAAAACTCTTTATTTCAATGTGTCCAATGATGTGAAAAAAATTCAAGCAAGAACTTCTCTAAAAGACAACATTAACATTGACAATGAGGTAAAATCATCACATTGCATAGATTCAAACTTTACCATAAGAGCTAAAAAGTTCTTATCTCAGCCTTTTTCTTCAGACTGCGTGTCCGTACTCACTGTCATTTGCAACTGGTATGCATTTGACCGGTGTGTGTCCGGGGCTGTGGCTTGGAGGAGTGTGTGTGCATACTTCACTGAAAGAGCTCACCTCGGTCCTGCCCACTTGACAGTAAGTAACCTGTGGGTGCTGACTGGCACTTCGGTATGTATGGCGACTGACCGGGCGGCTCTCAGGAGGCGGAGCATCCTCCCTGTTTAATGTGAGAGCAGAAAAGAGGCAGAGTTACAAGACTTAACTCTGAAGGAGGTTATTTCAGTTCAATCATTGGAATTCAAAGAACTGCAATATTTCTTTAAATAGAAGTCATGTCTTAAATAATGGCCAGAGGCAAGGTCAACGAGAACCCTGACTTTCCTTGACAACCTGAACTAAGTCTCAGTAGGTTAAACTCCATTTGCAGTGCTGTCCTCAGGTGTCATATTATACTTTGCGTGCCAGGTTAGCATTATATGCATTTTCAGTTCTACAAGTAAACATCCTTTTTTAAGCCCTTGTTGGTTGAGACTGAAGGGTTAATGTGGCATTTCAGTCACTGCAACTCTATGTTACTTAATGTGTTCGCTAAACTAAGTTTTGTATCAACAGCACAGTGCAGTAATAAAAATTTATTGGGGAAAAAGACCAGATTGGGACACAAGGAGGCTTTAACTATTTTAAACAATGCCTTCCTCTAATACAAGACTACTTTATATAAAGACCAAGTGACCTCTGCAGTTATGGTTATAAAGGCCCTAGCCACTATTTTAGGATATACAGTAGTAATTAAATAATATCATGGTAAATAAAAGGGATCTGTAGAATATGCATGTATTTTCTTTCATGAACAAACTTATTAATGGGGTAAAGCTGGCAATCCCCAACACAAGATTTTTACATAAGTTAGCTAAGTTCAAGCTAATTGTTTCTGTTGTTGTGGTTGAGAACAACCATTTTTAATCAGAGGCGAAACACTGTTTAGTCTGTGACACGTAAGATTTCTAAAGTGACAGAGAATTTCAAGGGAAAGTTTTTATAAATAGTCATATAAATACTAGTAAAGCTGCCATTATTTGTAATAGAAAGCTGAGAACCAGCCTGTTTTGGTTGCCTGCTGTGTGCTTTTATTTGTATTTACCACAAGGGATGTATAGTATAGTATTTGCTAAGTGAAATAATGCTGCCCTGCCCCCGTAGGTGAAGAACATAAATCTTTGTTGTTGCCTATTTGGAGGCTCTTCCCAGGAGCTGCCTACTCTCACTGAGACCTTGCTTTCACTTTTCTCTTCTACTAAAGGATCAACCAGCAAACACTGACAAGAACCATACAATACAATCTTCCCTCGTCAACACTGCTGCCAATATTGAGGCTTAGAAGCTACTTTGCATTCTGCATTTATGTAACTTCGCAGTACCAGCTGGGATCTGCTCCTGTGTCAAAAAAAAACCCACCAGCACAACTGATCGACTTTGGCATATTCTGCACCTGAGGAGGCCAAAGACTCCGATTTTTGCTGGTTAAGGGAATAAATTTGCTTTTGTTAAAAAAAGAATAGGAAATGCTGTGCATCAAGTCTATGGAGCTGCAATTCTCGGATGTATGTGCCTGTGTGTGGGTGGGTGTGTGTGTGTGTGTGTTTGCGTGTGTATGTATGTGTATACGCATGCATGTGTATTGACATGAATAAAGCAGTGCTGCTGTAAACAGCAAATACAGACCAAACAAACAAACCAAATAGAGAAAATTAAATTAAAAAAACAATTTGATTTTTTTAAGACATTTCCACAGTTGCTCAGTCCTGCTGGTAATTTCTCACAAAACAATTATCAAGGAAAGAAAATCAACTGCAAATCATTTTCAATGGCTTTGACTTTTGTGATCCCATTCTAATGTCATTTATTATTTATCAAGCTGCATCCTGACTGATAATTTGTTATTATTCTTAACTGTTTTGGAAAAATTGCAATGAAACTTTTTCCTTGCTTCTTCAAAAACAAGTAAAATCCATCCCTTAAGCTGTTTTCTTGAGGCAAAAGTTACACAATATTGCCTCAAAGTTATTTCCTGTTTGTAATATTTTTTCAATCGGTGACTTTTTTGAACCTTATAGAGATTTTTCTAAGCTACAATGGCTTATATAACTTTGTTTTATGAGAAAAACGTAAGCTCAGAGTGACGACCTCAAGAGTAGAGTAATATTCAAAAGTTCTCTAGGATTTCTTAACACATTGTTTTCATTATGTATTTACCATTCTTGCAGAGTGTCACTGTTCTTATTAGTGTTGGTCCAAGATTCAGTAGGCAGCTATGTTTAATGAAAAACCCTGGTTAACCCATTGTGCTCTACCACCCCAGATAAAACAGCAGATAAACGTTATTAGCAATTGGTTTGTAAACTGTAGTAGTTAAAGAGTCAGAAGTTCTCCTACAGAAGTTACAGAGACCAACACGACTAGCAGGAGAGTATATTCATTAAAAGCTAGACACCAGTAAATGGCAAAGTTTTTATTTGTTTTATAAATAAGCAGTTATCCAATATTTTTTACTGTTTCAGTTGTATAAGGCGTGATACGTTGGTGTGGGATTAACCGCATGTTCCCACCCTCCCATCTGCTCACCCCAAATTCACACAGGATACTGAGTCAGTAAAATAGTTTGGTAATCCCTAACTCCTCCAGTCTGCATGTGGAAGTTTCTTTATGCAAGACAAAAAAACTCCAAATTGCCCACAACAGTTGTTCCAATGGTGCCCGAGTGAGTGTGAGTTGGTGTTCCTGACGAGCAGTTCGACACTTTGTGGAAAAGCCTCCTGCTTTTAGTGTGAGAATGGGTGAATGCTGACCGCTTTGGTTAAGTGCTTTAAGTGGTCGAAAGACTGAAAATGTGCTTTACAAAGCAATCCATTTGCACCGAAGGATGTAAAATGCTTCAAAATACACATTTGGAAGCTCACAGTCTGTGTGGATTGCCCTTTAAACTTAGATAACAGCTGTTGACACTGTATTGATTTATCAGTTTTTCCATCACTCTCTCTTTCAGTGTACATTTTCACATCTTGTCTAAGTGCAAATTTGCATTTACAGCTTTGTTTTTTTTGGGTTTTTTTTCCTTCGGTCCTGCAGCAGAGATGGAATTTTATTTCGCTCTCTGGCTACATTAATGTACTTATTTTTTATTTTTTTTTTAGATGCAGAGGATACAGCTCTTGTTCTGATTTGATACTCTGCATGACTCATCTGAACTTTCCCCCCCCCCACACTCAAGCCGCAGTGTTTACTTTTTACCTTGAACGCTCTGGTAACTGACAGATGTGAGAGTGGCTATTGTTATCAGGGTTCAAATGATTACTACTTTTCCATCTCTCCTCTGTGAGCTTTTCACTACGAAGCCACATTCATGTGAAGAGAGTTGAACTCCTGTATGTCACAGATATAGAGAAACCCCCATCAGGATAGTGGCTTGAAGTGCTTTTCTGTCTCTTGTACACAACACTGTCCTCCCACACTGACACTGCTTCCATTTCAACCATCTACTTTGAAAGCATGTGGGCTGTGTTCAACTGCATACGAACTATAACTCCAAATTTTTATTTTTTTTTGGGGGGGGAAGACACTGTTTATTTGCAAGAGGAGAAATCCTCTCAGAGATGTCAGGCTGGGAGGTCGGCTGCAGAACATCGGCCCCGGAGCGGCTCTACACTCTGCACGCTGATTTACGTCAGAGGACCGGAAAAAAAAAAAAAAAGCCCAAACAAGGACCATCTCTGAGACACAATGTCCACAGCTGCCCTTTTCAAATAAGTTTTTTGCTTTGTTCCAGTGGACGAAGGAAGTCTCAGCTATAATAATACCAGCTCAGAAATTTACAAGTGAAAATGTGCAAATATATGCAGCTGTGGATTCTGATTTTTCTCCCCAGATCAGATCATCGAAATAGCGGCACCCTAATGCGTTTCTTTGCCTTTCAAAAAAACTACGCTTTTGTAAGGTGCTTTGGGAATAAACATGCTTTGCTTTCCAGAAAGGCTTTTAGTGCAGGGTTGTTATTTTTTGTTTCTTTGTTTATTTGGGATTTTTCACAAAGAAATTACTTAAATGAATCTTGGCATGCCTCATCTTGAGAATTTTATTTTAAGAAGAATGTCACAATTAGCGCTGACCATGACTGACATTGATATGTATTTCTTAAATGGTTTCTTTTTATAAAAACGCCTGTATGTTCACATTGCATAGAGCAAACTCTGTCTCCAATGCAAAATAAAATAATAATTCACTGGGAAAAACAGAAATTGTCACAACAGATTTAGATAACTGTCTTTGATTTTCTCTTGCCTTATAAACATATCATATGCATGGAGGCAGAAAATTGGTGGTTTTTTTAAGACAAGATCTTCACATTTTCTCAAAGACATTTTTAAAACTTGGACATATCTTTAAATGTGCTGGAAGGGAATTGGAGAGTGGGCATGACAAAGAGAGGAAGCACTTGACAAAACAACATCAATGAACCTCTCAGAGCAATAGCTATGCGATACTCATTTGCTTTTAGGGACAAAGTTAGATGGGTTAAATGATGCCACTCTTTCAGTAGATACAGAATAAGGCAAGCGCTAAACAGCTTAGCACAAAGACTGGAAACATGTGGCTTAGCTCTGCCCAGTGACAAAATAGGCCTGCAAGTGTCTCTAAATCAAAAATCTAAATTTTATTTAATTTGGTAATTACAGACACAATGTGTAAAAAAATGTTGAGCTGTATCACTGAAGTTAATGTGTCCGACTATATCTTTGCCAGCCACTTACTTCTTTTGTAAGGATCAATCAAATGAGTTCTTACGCATAGATTTCTGATGCTTAGAGATGCTCAGAGGCAGATTTTGTTCACAATTGCGAAATGAGACTTCCCAATGTTTTTCCAAGATTTAATAAACTGTATATTAATGATGCAAAACCAAGAAAAAGAACAACCAAGGGTGTCTGTTGGCACTAGAACGCCTCTCATGTTTCCAACTCCAGAGAAAAAAACGGAGCAGATCAACAAGAAGAAAGAGTTGGCAACTTTTAACGAATAGGACATTATTACCAGTGAAACGTACAGCAGAACTAATGATGGTAATAATGTCAGCAGAGCATCAACATAGCTGAAGATAATGAGTTTGTTTCTGCCTTCAAACGCACATAATACCTTTGGTTTTACATTGTTCCCCACAATCTTGCATAATAAAGTGTGTAGATGAATGTGGGAAAATAAAATGAATTGTTAACTTTGGAACAAACCTTCCTGAGTAGGTGGCCTAGAGTTTTATCTTAGAGAGTCTTATATAAAACTTAATTTTCTCCATTTTTTATTTGTATTATTATTGCTTTGTTTTTTTTGTTTTTTCCCCTCTGATTTATGTCAGAGAGTTTCTTTCTTTTCATAATCTGAATAGCTTTGATGTGTGTTTGTATCTTGTATTACACATTTATATTTGTCTCTCTGTTTTTTAAAATTAGGTTGTTGTTGTCTGTTCAGATGTCTTTTTCTTCATTTTTTTCTTTGTAAAGCCAAAGATATCGTATTAGTTCTCACTTATGCCGGCACATAAATCTGTACAAATGTATACAGTTATGTTTATATAAAAATTCATACCCTTTATCATGAACTCACAAGCTGACAAAACTTCTTAGCACTTACAGAGGCAGAAGTTTCTTTCTAATGGGACTTTATGGTGATGAATGAACACCAGGAGACACTTGCCAGACTTTGTGTGGCTTCACTCCCTGCAGCAGCAGCTCAGTTATCTAACCGTCAAGCTGCCAACACCTTCAACTGTGCCCCGCAGTCTCTGCTTGAGCTACAATGCAGTACAGTACCTGATCTCATTGGAAAGCTCCTTCTCATAGCGATGTCTGGTGTTCAATTTCCAATATAGGAGCCCGATAAAGACCAGGAGGGTGAAGATGAGGAGCAGAGAACCCACAGTGGTGCCGACTATCACCCCAGCTCTGTTTGGAGCTGTAAAAAAAACAGTATAAACAACAAAGAATTATTCTCTCAGAAGCTTGTTGGCAGAAAACAACAAAGTGTGAAGAATCCATTACATCGTGTTATCTTTATTCTCTAGTGTGGTGCTTCCTGGCTCTGATGGATGGTGACCATTTAAAATTAAACACCTCAATTCATTTTGCACTGTAAGTATCCAATGAAAATTATGTGTTAAAGTAAAGGCATTGTAAGAGGTGAATTCAATTATATTATCAATAGTACAAGATTTTTTGAGAGTGTTTTTTTTTTGCTTTGAAAGTAAGATAAAAACGAGGTCACCATCATCTTAACGCTAAAACTGAAGCTACTGTTGTAACCTGTTAAGCTAGTCTGTAACGATAAATGGAAACAGGGGAAATACCTATCATGGCTCCTTCCAGAGGTAATGAAATCTGTCAACTGAAACCACTAGAGCTCAGTAATTAACATTATATCCTGTTTGTTTAATCTGTACAAAGCATGGAAACGTTGCATTGTGGTTTGATAGGGGATTACGTGCTTAAGCTCCAACTGTCGATAAGGCTTTAGACACATGACCAGACTTTTTTCTTGGATTGAGTGTTCTTGACCTTCTAATTCGAAAGTGAGCAGGAAAATGAATACGCAAAATTTACAAATGTCACTATTTCATTAAAGGATAATTCTGGTATTTTCAGACCTTTTTTCTCCCAATTTTTCAATATGTGGGAGTCTAAATGACTAATGGGCACAAAGAGTTTTTGAGGTAGTTCAGTATATTGCCTCAGCCTGCAGGGAAACACAGCTGTAACTGCACTGGTCATAGTATGACTGCTTAAAATGCCTATTTTTTTTGCCGATGAACGGCTCAAATTGCTAATATAATTGCCTGAACACTTTATATAAAGAACCCCACAGGCATATAGTAATAGTAACAGTTCCCTTTTGTTTAACCAAAAATGGCTGTTATATCCTTCGCCAAAGCCACCAGACTCCATTTACAAAAACAGTAATTTTACCTTGCAGGTCATTGAAACTACTTTGACAGTCATCAGCTCCTGTTTGGTCACACAAAACAAAAATGAAACGAACGAAAACAACAATTTTCTGCCTATAAATGCATGTTTCCCCTCTGCCTCTCTGATGCTCAACCTCCCTCTTGCTCCTCTGTCTATTTTTCCCATCTAACTCGGCAAATTAAGGATTTTCTTCAGTCAAACGGTGGTTGGTGTTTTTTTGCATCTTTTGGTGAGTCAGTAACCTCTGTCAGGTTTTTTATTTTATTAACAGTTATATATGAATTGTCTGAACATACAAAGAATTTGTAAATACATGCTTTTTCCTCGGCACAAACAGCTTATTTACAGGCTTACGAAAAAAAAAGTAATTGTTGCATTTATTTACCATTTAAAGGCCTGAAAAGTTGAAATTATTCAAAATATCACACTCAGCCATCAAGGGAGAGTTAAAAAGATAAAGCCATTTTTTTTGCAACAATCTTGATCAGACTCTATAAATTCTCACATATCATTTTTTGTAGGTTGGAGCCTCTGGTCTGGAAGAGTGGCCTGCACTTACAATCAGAATAAATGATTCCCTGTCTGAAGCAAAAAAAAAAAAAAAATCTGAGCACCAAGACTAGAAGTTCTAAACTCAACAAGATGTAAAATGGGGGTCTGCCCCACAGATCATGAGGCTCACAAAGACAAACTCTTTTTATGGATTCACAGAATGGAGAGTGCTTGTTGGAGTCCAAACCCTGACATGATTTATTCCATAATGGCATGCTGAATCACTGACTGTACTCCCTACTTTTGCTCTTACAGTCATGAGATGGATTCCCTGTGAGGCAACCCTGGTGTTTCTACGATGTCTATCTCGTTCAGAGCTCTTCGGAGATGCTTGTAATGAGGCCACTTATTTTGCTGTTGCTGCCTTTCTCTTCTTTCATTTACACTTCATTCGGCAATAGGGACTATTGACATCCAAGGCATGGAATTATTTTATCTGCAGGGAGTCATGAATAAGGATCGGATGGCCAAATAGGTTTTGTCTTCTGTGAATAAAAGAATTCATAAATAATATTTTTTCGCCGTCGACTTGAACCTCCTGCCGTCTTTAGACAACATAATCAGGATGTTTCGGAGTACTGGTTAAAACCCTGTGTGTGAGAAGTGGAGCATTGGGGAGATTGTGGCACAGCTACAAAGAGGGAAGACTTAAGAGGATGAAATCTAGGTCTTTCATGATCACATGTGTGCGTCACATGTGTGCATTCGTACAGGAACATTCCGTGTGAGCGATCCCTTACGTTTGTTCGCTTTCAGGTTGATCCTGCAGTGTTCAGCTCCAACAGCATTGTTCACCTCACAAAGGTAGATTCCTGCAAAGCTCTGCGAGTGGTTGCTGATTTTCAGCTCCCCAGTCACACTGTCTGAGAGAACACACACACACACCCACAAATGAACACATGTACTGTACATGTGCTGTACATGCAGGGGATTAAATGATGATACAATAGATAAAAGATTCCTCAAGAAGTAGAATAGTCACAGTGATAAATGTGATAGATAAAACTCATGTTTAACAGTGTGTGCAAAATAACACCAAGGAACTGGATAGTTTTTTTTAAAGAGGAGAAGACCTGCAACCAGATTTTCTTTTGTTATGTGTTTATGCAGCCAAATCTTTCCATGTCTCCAGCTGCAGGGGGGAAACTGATCAGTGCAGTTTACAGTAAACAACCTCAAGAGGAGAAAAGAAGGAAAAGGACATGGGGAGACAAAGCAAACCACCTGGTGATCACGCATGAGAGGTATTGTGCTGCATGTTACTATTTTACTTTTAAATCATTTTGAAATTTTGAATAAATATGAACTAATTCTTGAATTCCTCTCCTTCCTTCCTTCCACAGAAAATAATGGCAAGAAAAAAAAAGCTCATCCATTCCAGGACACCACCTTCAACACACACACACACACACACACACACACACACACACACACACACATACATAAACACACATACACACACTGGCTTTGATTTGTAGTAGCATCATGACGTCAGCAGAGGTCACGCTTACCCTGTGTGGCTGGAGCAGGGACGGGGCCCGCGCTTCCTCTCCTCCACGTGTATGTCAGGGGAGTGGAGCCTTTTGCAGACTTGCAGTGCAGAGAAACAGGCTCGCCGACCAGCTCCCCCCCCTCCACCCAGCATTTAGGCACAGACGGCTTCGCTGGAATAATACAGCAAATGGATAATTTCACGCTGCTGTTTCCATCCCATTTCTTGAAAAACAGTATGACTTTATAGCTTTAGGGTGAAATGGGGAGGAGGGGGGGATGACTATTTTGATTCTGGCTTTAGTGACACAAATTCACACCATGCGGATGGGTCATATATCAAAGATGTGATGCATCTAATTACTAAAAAAAATAAAAAAGTGAATGTGTGATACCCTTATTGCATATTTTAAATAGATATTCAAACATAAAAATCTATGTAGAGTGTAAGCTTAAAGGTGTCAAGGCAGGAACATTGAGTACTTTCCTGTTTTAAAGATGCAAAGGAGGATAGAAAGTGCCTGCAGCTAAGGTGAGAGTGATTATGTTACAAGTACACTCAGTGGGAAAAGATATGAAGGGCCATTAAAACTACAACATTTCGTATATTTAAGTTTGTACTCTTGCATTTTCACAATTAAAGTGGAAATGCCATCTGTTCATTCACACATTTTCAAGTTTTAAACTGAACAAAACTGTGGCATTTACTTATAATTCAAGCCAATGTTTATGGTTGAAAATGGCTTGTAAAAGGCTGACTGCTTGAAAAAACACATGCATTTTTTAAATTTTTTTATTTGGAGTCTACAAAAAAGCCTTGAAGAGTTAAGAAAAATGGGAAAATTATATGCTCAGTCATGAAACACTGTATTCAGACTAAAAACCATAATAAATAAATCTGCCAATGAGGTGACCTCATCCTGCTCCCCATTTTCTGCCCATACTCCTCAGACAAGATGAGCTGGACTAGAATCAAGAAAATTACTTTACTCCTCTGGCAAATTTTAAGATTCAGTACACTGACAAATGGCTTTACGTGTCATTTCAAATTACCGTCGCGTTTTTTCAGCCCCTCATCCACTGCTCAATCTGTATCTAACAGTTCGACATAGACATTTCCAAAGCATCCTCCCTCACTTAATTCTGTCATTCTCAGTGGACCCCTAACTCCATCTGTAAGGCTGTTATCTCTGTTTGCTCCATCAGGGGATGAAGCAAACTCCATGTGCTGATGAAGATTCTGACATGCAGTCAAAAACTCCAGAAGACAAGCTGCTAAACGGACACTGAGCGAGGACTGTTAAGTCAAACCGTCAAAGACAGAGTAGAGGAATTTTTCTCTGTGGAGTGATGAGGTTTTGTGGGATATTTTGATCCTGGACATTAAATCATCTTCCCACATGAGAATGAAAGTTTTTCTTCATTTTAATTCAGATTTAAGAGTTTTAAGCACTGTAGAAAATTGCAATTTATGCAATTTGACCTAAATTTCAATGAAAGTTGAGCAAGGGAGGGCAATAAGTTGAGGGAAATAAGTCATTCAATAGTCTCTTTTTCCTTCATTTTGTTCTTTTTTTACCAGCATACATTGTATACAGCGACAATAAATACATACATTTCATCATTATGTTGCTATGCTAACCTGGGCTCCTGATTAAGTCTAACTCTGAAGCTGGCAAACTCATGACCTACTTCCTCTCCCTACCCGTGCTGCATTAGGTGGAAATGTGTCCTAATCGTCCCTTGATGTGCTCAGTATTCCCTATCTGGAGGGCGTGTGTGCAGATCACCAGCTTGGCCATGACACTGGTTCACTTCCTAATGAGCAGTTGTCTCTGCAGGTGAGCTCTGTCAGCTTCCCCTGGGAGCCACATGCGACTGCTCAGTCAGTCAGCCCACGCTCGGGTGTTGTCGTTCAGTTTAAAAGGGTGGATATTTACAGTTTGTGGCGGTGTGTAAAACAAAGCCCTGTTAATCAGACTCTTTTGTCTCCAGCTGTGTGTTGCAGTGTACTCCCTGCCTTTTTTCGTGCTTCCCCTCCTAACTTAAAGTCAGGAAGTCCTTCATTTTTTTTCTCTCTCTCTCTCTCCCTCTCTCCTTCAGGACGCCTCATGGTGCCTTCAAAGGGGTTGTGTTTGCCATGTTCATGAGAAGAGTTCAAATGAAAGCCCCCCCTTTTTTGGTACTCAGGAATTTGATACTGGAAAGTTTCCGAGAGCTCAGAGTTCACGAGTTGTGAAGTATTAAATTTACATTTTCTGAAATGGCCGAGGCCATAGAGGTAAGTCTTAGCCAGTTCTCAGCGGATGCTAAGGTACTGTCTTGTAATTTAAGAAGCACAGTGGTTGTCTTAGTAATTTCATAATTAGTCCGTGTAGATGCTGAAATTCCCAACAGTCTCATCTTCCCCCCCCGTCACTATGCCCTTGCATTCCCTTCTTTGTTTTCCCGCTAAACCACAGCTTGCAAGCTCGCTAATCTGTTAGCTTCAGTCACTTCAGAATGCCGACATATTTGCTAATGTTACTTAGCAACAGTGTTTTCAATACCTAACAGCCTCCAACTTCCCTTATCATATCCACAAGTTCACAAGTTCTATGTGAAAAAGAGTAAAAAGAGTTAGAGCTGTGCATAGAGCCGCAATACGCCCCTCTTGTGTAGCATTAGTAGAATTCTGCTCTTTAGCCAGACAAAAACACCGATTTCTTCAAAAGACTTTTCATTTCAGACATTAAGGCAATGCAACATATGTGTCAAAAGCAAACAATAGAATAAACCACGACCGGCAAGTCTTGAATAGACACCGAGAAAGCCACTTAGTTCTGACATGCATTAGACTTCCAGAGTACGCTCTATCTCAAATACTGCACTTCACTACGTTTCAAATGAGAGCAGAGAGTGAAAAGCCACAAAAAATAAAAAATAAAAAAAAAATCATGATAAACCACGTTAGAGTGGAACAAAAGAGAATCAGAATATCAGCAGCTGCTGCAGAAAAAGAAGCGGCTGGTTTGGTTGTCGCTGCAGAGCGCTCATTCAGCTCCAAAGTTTTTGGAAACTTTAAGGATCGCAGTGGGACATGAGAGGCTGAGAGAGGTTATATTATGCATAGTGTGAATGAACTAAAAGAGCAGAGAAGTGCAAGCTAGAGCAGACTGTGAAGAGCTTTGCGGTGCAAAAGACTTGACATTCAGACAGGTGAGTACAGCAACAAACTCACTGAAGGATGTAACTCGCTCTCTAGAGGAGAACATCAACAGCCATTGCACTTCAACTTAGCATTGTGTGTGTGTGAGAGTATGTGTGAGAGTGTGGTCTATGTACCGCTGTGTGTGCAGGCTGTCTTTATGCTTTAATGTGTGTATGTTTGTGGGCTGTGGCTGCTGTTGAGTTTATATTCTCTATACATGACTGGTGTTGCCTTGGGAATTTTTTATTCTGCTTTTAAAATGGCAGAGTGTTTATTTTATGTCATCTGATATTATTTGCTGCACTAAACATTATGTCCACAGCTCTTTTTTTTATTATTATTACTATTTTCTTTTCTTTTCTACTGAAATCAGTGAAGAGTTAACTTTGTTCTGTCTCTTTTCTTTTCAGGTCAAGTCAGGCTACATTGAAAAAGGTAAGGTATATATTTATAATTGATAAAAAAAAAGCTGTTTTCACGGCCCGCAAAGTGCCTCACAACAGAGAGGCAACGTATTATTGGTTTGGACATAAGGGCTCTGTGATGTTGTCATACTGGTCTGTATGTCGACATGCTAATGCACTGAAATTTGTAGCCTAAGGTAAAGGTCTTTTTTAATTTAATGGTTCTATCATACAACATCATCATCATCATAACTCTCCTCCACCTCTTTCAAAAATGGAGCGCTGTAATATTCGCTCAAAATATATTTTAACTGACCTACTTTTTGCTTTTATCTGGTATGTTTTTCACCCCTACCTGAGTAAATTTAAACGTTCCTTTACCTGAGCAAAAGATTCTTATAGAAACTGTCACAACCTGTAAAGCTCTCAGAGTTTCTGTATTATTTGTTTTTCATGTCTCCTTTTGCTTCCTGTTTTATTTTGTTAACTATTGTCTTGTGCTGTTTTGATCCCATGTCTTATCAAGTTTCCCTGCTGTGTGATTGCTTGTCCCACCCTAATTTGTTTCACCCGTTTCTCATCGTCTCCCCTGTTTCGAGCGTTTAGGTCCTTTGTCTTTCCCTCCTTGGTTGCCAGTTTATCTGTTTCCACTCCTCGGTCCTGTGGCTGCTTCTTTGTGCCAATCCTGTTAGTTTACTCAATTTTGTACTTTCTTCTCAGTTTAAGTACTTATTTTTCTTACTCCCTTGGTTTTTGTTTACTTATCAACTTCTCCAATAAAAACCTGCTTTTTGTTTCTTATTCCTTTTTGCTTTTGGGTCCCTTTTTTTGTTAACCTTGACAGAAGCTAATCTTTCCATCTTTCTCACTTATGGATAAAGAGCATTGATTTATTGAAGTAATGTGGTAATAGTCTGAAAGGTCCCTCTCCTCTCCTTCCCCTTTAAAGCACGCAGCTGAACCTGTAGTGGCTGCAAAGCTCCTCCCAAAAAAAACCAAGGCTCTCCTCAGAGCCAGTGTCTGGACTTCTGTAGAAACAATGTGGTGCAACATTTTGGACTCTGTGGAAGAGGACCTGCTCGCTCTGTTAATCCAAAGGGTTATTTTGAGGTAATGAAGACACAGCCATTCTTATTTTCAAGTCATTGTGCACTAATAAAAATATACTTATCAATATTATATGCATTTTCCGCCATATCAGGCAAATAGAGCAATGTTATTACAAGAAAGACAGGAAGATAATTTTTTCCATCCTGGAGACATGGATACACATTATGGCCCTATTTAAAAATGAATGTCTAAAAGCAAGTATATAGAAATGTGTTTGGTGGCAAATTTCAGAAATACAATATTAAAAATGAATATGTGCAGCTGCTTTTCCTTAAAACTAAACAGGACCCACATTTGGCAGAGGCGATGGTCATGAATAATGTAGACAGGTGACATGTGTTAACCCCAGGATGTAATTGAATGCCAAGTCTTACCCATTACCACAAGCGACACCTTGAGCATGTCCACTCCGGGTGATTTCTTCACCTTACACTGGTAGGTAGCACTTTGAGCAGGTGACAGCAGAGAGATGGAGAGTGAAGCGTCACCCATTGAGGGGTCACCAGCAGCAAAGCTGAGCTCTTTTGCAAGAGCGTTGTCACCATGGACATATATTTTTCCACTGGTATAGGACAGGAGCTGGTAGAAAAAAGAAACCCCACAAAGATTCTTTAGAATGAACAAATTACTCTGGATGACACTTTTAATTGATAACCAAATATGTGCATTATGATTTTTTATCCCATCAAAAAAAGTTAGTCCCCTTTCCCTCCATGTGGCCAAAAAAAAATAAAAAATTCTTAAGGCGGCTCGTATTTGCACAGGTTAAATATTTAAATGTGTTTAGAATAAAGAGCTAGTAAGGACTATTCTGTTTATGTGTTTCAAAGCACTGGATTTGCACTTGAACCATTAGTTTGCACCAGTCATCGGTCTGAAGCAGTAGATACAGGTCCTGGTCAATTCTTGCATTGACTGTGATAAAATGTCTGCTGCCTAAGGGCAAGAATGAGGATAAAAAAACACCCTTTCAAGTCTCCAACACTAATGACTCATTTAATTTAAAAGGCAAATAGGATAAACAACTAATTCCTGTGAAATTAAAAAGGTGGTAAGAGTTCATCCACACAGCAGTCTGCTGTACTGAATTCTGATATAGACTTGTAAGGGATTAGGCTCACAGCATGAGGGTGAGAATTTCAAAATCCAGGTGTGAAATCTGAATGGACTGGATGTTTTATAGAGGCTGTTGGTGTCATTATGGCATGTGTCATGAGACGACAGATTTACAATGGTGTCTAACCTTTGTGTTACCCTGATTGTGTAAAGAATTTTAATTGGCTGAGAGGTGGTGGAGATGTTAAAGTAAAGCTCTTTCATTTAACGGGTCCATAATTTTGGCTTCCTGAGGAGAAGACAGCACTGAGTTGGTGCCCCTCTAATTGAATGATTTGAATTAATTTATTGCATAACCTAGAGTGATTTCAGTCAGTGCACTGCAGGTTAGCTGATGAGCATGACTAACATTTCTAAAAATTAATAAATGGGCTTTTTTCCTTCCTCTTCCAAATTCCAACTACACAAAACACTCAAAAAAGAGAATGATTAATCTGAAATAAAAAAATAATTTTGCATTGTAATCTCCAAAAGCCTACATACTCATACAACTTCAATTATATATATAAAAAAATGTCATGAATTGCTAATATATATACGTAGTTGAAATTTAATGCCAGCTCATAAAACAAGGTGGGACAAGAACAACAAAACACTGTGAAATTTTAAGTATTTTGATTTTTTCGAAAAAACTTCTTTAGTAGGTGCTATTATCATGATTGGGAACAAAAGAGGCATCTCTGACAGGCTCAGCTGTCTTCAAGCAAGAGTTAGGTGAGGTTCACCACCTTGTGAAACACATGATTTTATAAAGGATATTACTACATGGGCTTGGAATCACTTTGTGTAACTGCTGTTGGAAAACATGGTGGGTTTACAGATGATTGCATTCTGTTTGTAACATCCTGTTTCTTACCATCTGATCCTTCTGTGTGGTGTCTGGACTGACCACAGACCATTCGATGTCTAGTTCGCCGGTGTCAGACGGGCTTGGTGAGTAACTGCAGCCTAAAGTCACACTCTCTCCCTCTGCCTTTTGGATGGTCTGCGGGTACCCAGATGTCACCTGCATCCCTTGTATACATTTCAATCCTGTGAAAAAATTTAGACAAGTCTCAAAATTAAAAAAAGACACTAATTGGCTGTTTCTTAACGTAGGTTTAAGTGAGATTTGGACACGTTTTGGGGAAGAAAACGAAAGTGAAATGTGTTTGAGAGGAAAGAGTCTGAGAAAATGGAGTTTGTCTCTCACAACCAACACCAAGAACTGTTTAAAGACAACTTTTAAGCTGCACATCGACATCAAAGGGCAGGCTGACCAGGCTCCTGAGGGGGGTTGAAAGAGATGGCAGAGTACGAGTGAGCAGCAACGGTGACCTGACAGTGAGTTAAACTTCGCACCCAATGAAAGTTATATCTACTCAGAAAGTTCAGGTCACATTTTCATGTCTAATGCCACACGCTTAGAGAGGCACAGGGGGGGTTAAAGGCTTGCTAGCCTCAGAATTAGGGTTTATTTTGAGCGAGGGTTAGCTGGCAGCTTAACGCAGAGTATATTTATGCCTCTCGGCAAAAGAAACACCAAACAGCTTTTTTACTGGTTCTTTCGGAATCTATTAACAATGTACTAGAGTTTATTCACAGAAACTACCTTTGTTAGTTTGCAAACATCTCAAAGTAGCTCCACAAGGACAGAGCAAAATTAACTCAACTTTCTATTGTTGTGTTTAGACTATAGAGAGACATAATAAGTCTTGAGACAAAGAAACATTTTCTATGATGGTTTCTTTTGTTTTTCTCATATTTTAAGAAAATAAGTACAAGTGCACTCATAATGAGAAAGCTAGAAGTAGACTCAATGTATTTTCAAGAGAATGTGGCTCTGAGGAATTGCAATCAATTATGTGGCTGAGGGATTCAAGTGTTCAGTTAGATTGCAAGTGTGTAAAAGTATAAAAATGTAAGATCAGAACCAATTTTTGTAATTAGCTGTGTTCTTTACTTTTATTACATAAAAGGAGATTTCAAAATACAGTCTACCCCTTTTCAAACTAGATATGTTTTTAAGAACCGCGGCTCAGTTTATGGAGCAAAAAAACAAACAAAAACACAAGGTCAGGTCTTTTGTACACTAGGGAGTGCACAGTTGTCAGGGGGAACCATCTCAAAACCTGATTGGATAGACAGCAGGCGCCATGGTAACACATGGGGAAGCTCTGTGCACCACTGAGGCCATCAGCTCATCAGTGTTCCACAGAGAAGAGACTTGAAGGTCTCAAGGGGTCAATTCTAAAAATATTCTTTAGTTATGCCGTGTAATAAAAATACAGAGCAGTAGAAATAAGTTGCTCTACCTGCATGTTTGTTTGTCTTGGTTCTGTATTCTTACCTGTGCTCAGGAGTGTCGTGGTGCATAACAAGAAGACAGGCAACCAGGGATCTGACCACAAAGAACTGCAGCTTTGTCTGGACATAGTGACCCTTTTTAAAACCATTAAGAGCAAGCGATCAGAATGGCTGAAATTAACTCAAACAGACAAACATAAACAGTATATTTGCGTATGAAATTATTTTTTGGTCAAATGTCAATTAAAATTGACAAAAGCAGGCATGTAGAACAAGTTTATTTTGATATTACCTGCAGATGCTGCATCCAAATGTCTGGCAGTGGAACCAAGTTGATCAGGCAGTAATGCGCTACCTGGTGCTGTTGCTTTGGAGGAAGCTCCTCCTTCTTCACCCCCCCCTTAACATAAAGCCCTCTCTTTGGATATCTGCTCCGCCCGTTTTACCGGTTTCACCAGGAGGTTTCTATGGCAGTGTTCAGTTCCTTTTTCTTGCCTTTAACCCTGTTAAATGATTTGTAATTACAAGAACCATCACAATCAACAGAAACAATGTGAAGTAAACTGAGATCTTAATCAAATTAAATGAAAGTAATGGAAATGTGCTGGAGGAAATCTGAGCCCTGACAACTACAAACAAATCCACTGGTAAACAAGTGAAACTGGTACAAATTGGTGGAGTTTCTGATGATGAAGTGGTTGGACACTCAGGGTGCTAATTTGTTGACAACTGAGCTGTACTGAAACCAAAACATCTGCAACACAATGCTGCATTGTTGATAGCTGATAATTTGCCCTTCCTTCTCTGTGTGCTCGTCTCCATCTGCCGTGAAGTAAACTTTTCATTTATTTAGACAAAAATGAGCAAAACAAAAAAAAAAGGAAAACTAACCCAAAAAATGAAACTTGACAATAAAGAGAAAATCATCACCTCCCACCTGTGCAAGTAAACGCACATAGCTCCTGTACACTCCCTCCTATTTGTTGCATACACAATACCCCACACACCACTTTAGCACCTCTAATTTGTCAGATGTCTGTGGTTTCAAATAAAATGGAAGACAAAGAGAGAACATGAGGTCTCCAGTGACAAGAGACCGGTTTTTCAGCCAAAAGCACAAGCCAGCAAGGTTTGTATACATTATCAGGATACGCAAGAAAAAAACTACAAAGCTTATCTCTGTGCCAAAGCTACAGGGAACAGCTTTAATAAATAAGAACCAGTAGGGTGTCCTTCAGTGGAAACACGCAAAATGTGGATTAGTCATTGTGGATGAAGACTTCTATTTCTAGTTTCAAAAAATACTAAGCACATCTTTTAAATTATACAAATTCACCTTTCATTTTGTTTTTACAAGGTTTGGGCAAGCTATTAATGTATAATTGCCAAGGCCGGAGTCTGATACATTTAAAGACTAGGTAAACTCTCTGACCCTCTCCTTTCCCGACACACACACTCTTTGAAACATTTTAGCAGCTGATTTCATTAAAATAACTGGTAACAAGACAGGGAATAAGGTGGATTCTTCAGGAGGACATTACGTTTAAGAGCTTTAAAAACAGGAGACTGGAAATATTCAGTTTTCCTTAGATTGACAAAGTCAGATACGGTTAAGATCAGACTTCCCTTTTACAATAACTGCACACAGAAGGCATCAGTACAACAAAACAGACTTTTTTTGCAGCTATGTTGTATTCATTATGCAGCAATTATGTTATGGAACAGTCCCTCTGCACATATTGCTTCCAGTGGACATCCATTAAGGAAGGGAGCTAGGAGCCAGTGAGATAAAATGAAAGTGAATATTTAATTTACATTCATCAGGTGAACAAAACCTTGACTGCAAATGAATACTAAATATTGCTCCATGTTTGCTGGATAGTACAAATAAAGAGTTGTTTGCTCGAGGTATTTTAGCAACTTGGAATCAAATCTGAAATAGACAATTTCATTGGAACACATCCTCCGGCACAACTGTTACTTTTAATCACTAAATGAGCATTTGCAAGAGCAAATTGTAAATAAAACACAAAAGAGCACACAGTTATCATTGCAGTTACCATGAATATGAAACCGAGACTCTGTGTAACCATTGCGCAACATGAGTTTTGGCCTTGCCTAAATGGTTGGACACCATACACACTAATGTGCCAAGTTTGGTTTTCTGTTAGTAATGTTTCCTCAGCCAGAAAACAGCTTTAGTGGAGAAAAATCAACAGAGACAAGAAAACAGGCAATCCAAGTGAATACAGCAGGGAGTTTCACTGTTTGGAGAAATATATAAACATTAATCTTCCTTGTTGGCAAACTTTTTGTGCAACTGTGCTAGGGTACAACATCTCATTACCCTTTTCATCACAAAAAACTCACCATTGATCTGAATGTCCCTTTTGTTTTATAACAAACAGCCAAATGAAACTCAATATGATAGGTCTTGTTTCATTGCACTGACCACAGAATTCGTGTAGTACTCTGCTGTGCCCCTGATGGACATTACATTTGACAGTTTGTTTGGCACACACAGCGCTGCTTTGGTGTCCCACACAGGTGCTTTTTTTTTTGCAAAACAATCTACTGACAAAACAAATGATGATTTGCAATGCCATTAATAAATTTTATTCTGGTTACAGTTGAGATATTATCTCAGTGAGGATGCTCCTTTCATAGATGATGGACAGGCAGATAAAAGAAAGTGTATGAAATGGAGAAAAAATGCTTAAAACTGAAATGTTTGAGCTAATTAGAAATAATGTCATGTCATGAGGCCATGAAACAAAAAGAATGAAACAAAAATGTGAATGTCAGTGTTGTGGTATAATGACACTTTGTCTATCTACTCCTATTTATCAAAGTTTGTAATATACTTGCCAAACCATTATGGGATAGCACGGAAGCGTGATGTTCTACCTTGGCATAAAGTACAAACAGAAGCCAGCATAGTCTCGGTTTTAATTTTAAGGGACACAGGCAAAAACTAAAACAAAAAAAAAACAAAAAACCCCTCACATTTTTGAGTGAAGTGGGACTCCAAGTGTGCATGCCTTGCTATAAAAATCCCAAAGCGGAACTCACAGTACTGGAATGTGCAGTAAACTGTATTTGCAGGAAATATCTGTAGGGCATTATTTACAAAAGAGAAATATATTTAAGTCCTGAAGTTTATCAACTTTGTATGCAATCAAAAAAGATGATTTGCAGACTCTTTTTCTCTTCTCTTCTCTTCCACATTTCTCTCTGCAGGCTCCTGGTAGTTCTGGATATATATTCACCGTTCTGGTTGAAGTCAGAAAATACTTGCTGATAATTTTCCACTGGGTGAGCGTTTTAGTTTTGTTTCTGTCTCAGTTTCATTCTCAATATGTTTTTTTGTGCTCAGATTATCTTTTTTTTTTTTTTGTAATTTTTTTAGTGCTGTTTTGTGCCATACTGGCAATAACTAAATATGAATACAACACTGACATGCAAGAAATGTTCCAAATCTCAGTATATCATTTTAATTTTCCTCAATGGGTAATAGTTAAGTGTGTCCCCATGAGAGTTTTTATATATATAAAAAAAAAACTATGAAAAATAAAACTTTATTTTTATTTTTTTATGGCAGTTAATAATTGGATTATTGGGTACATCTTGTTTTCTTCAGGCTTATCTTACAGCTGAGGTTGTAAAATGTGATCAGGAGTGGTAATTAGTACATATTAAATCATATTGGAATAAATTCACACCAGTGACTACATGATAACTTTTTTGATAACTTTTTCACAGTTTTAAAAGACTCTACATCTGACAGTGTCTCTGTTTTTAGATTTCAGAAGTCTTCTCCTGGCTTTCATTGCTGGAAGCAGATCACAAGCTTAGTTGCTCACAGTTTCAAAGTGCACTAAGAGGAAAGCAGCCCAGGCTTTGCTTGATAACCTCACTGATATGGCGTGGAAAAGGGCATACAAGTAAGACATCTGACTCTGAGTCCACTGTTCACTAGCACTTGTTGAGTTGTCACCTAAGCTTGACTGTGACTGCAGAAATTTGGGTCATAAGTAATTTTAGGCCCAGACCATTTGGACTGAGTACAGATTAAATCATATTAAAAGTTATTCACAGCAGTGACAGCATAATAACTCAAAATGTGAACACACTTCCTTAAAATCCCCTTAAATTGGTATGACAAACCAATTTCTAGTCACTACAAAATAATGTAATAACTGACTGACTGACTCATATATTATTTAATTTGTGTTTTTAATTTAATATTCTGAACATTTGCATGTTTTTTTTTTGATACAGTGTTACAAGATTTTACATCTGACAGTGTCTCTGTGTTGAAATTTCAGAAGCACTCTCTCGCCTTTCGTTGCTGGAATGTACACAGCCAACTATCTGCCAACTAGGTCACAAGCTCAGTTGTTCACAGTTCCAAAGTGCACTATTATGAAAGCACCCCAGCCCGCGTGATAACCTAATTAAAACAGAGAAGAAAAGGACGTACAAGTTGGATTTCTGTCTCTATCTCCACTGTTTACCAGCGCACGCTGAGTTGTCACTTGAGCTTGACTATGACTGCTGAAAATTGGGACGTAATTATTGTTGGCGCCGGACTATCTGGACTGAGTGCAGCTCATTTGCTCAGAAAAAGGAATGCCAATTTGAGAATACTGATAGCTGAAGGAAAAGGTTTGTTGTAGTGTATCATAATTAAAAGCAATTGTAAACCTGAAGTGGTGAATGACTTCATATGAGATACTTAATGTTTGGAAATTGTTGAAAAGAGGAATTGTTATTTGCTCTGACTAAATCATGTCTGGTGTGTCTTGCAGATCGGGTGGGAGGTCGGACGTGTACCACTGAAATACCAGCAGCCAGTGGTGTTGATCGCTGGGACTTTGGCGGGCAATGGGTGGGAAGGTAATGCTGTTCAAAAGCTACAGTAATAACAAAGAGGAAAAATCGAGAGAAATGATGCTAAGAAACATTTGAGACTTACTCTAGGTGATTTTACTGTGAGTACCACAAGGAGTTTATTGTTTATCATACTAAAAACCATTTAGAAGCAATTAAAAGGTGTCAAAGTTGCACTGAAAATGAGACAAACACAAAATCAGTTAAACTGGAGGAAGCTGTCAGAATGCAACTGAGAGGCATTTCAGTGTTTCACCTTTTTTATTATGCAGTTGCAGGAAATGGTGCTGAGAACCTTGAAGGAGAACATTAGGACTTTCAATGTCAGAACAGGCAGAACAATTAGATTTCAGTTAGATGAATGAGCTTCATATAATTAGCAAGCTTACTTACTGACGGGCAGCCCAGCGGTACAGTGATTAACATTTTTACCTGAAAGCAAGACGTTCTTGAATGAAACCTGCCAAAAGCATGTTGCTTCAGACAAGGATATACCGGTTCAGCTGGATTCCAGATACTAAGGGAGATTTAGGTGGTGAACAAACACTTCATTAAAAAAATTACTCAAAAAGATTTCAAATAATCATAGACTGATTTAATGAAATAATTGTTGATAGCAAAAAAATAACATTAATATGATATTACCTGCCTTTGTGTGAAAGGCTTCTATCTATCTATCTATCTATCTATCTATCTATCTATCTATCTATCTATCTATCTATCTATCTATCTATCTATCTATCTAGGATAGATCTATTTAAGATAGATAGATAGCTATCGATAATTTATCATTTGTATGTGATTTTCTCCCTGTGAGCCCAAGGAAGATTAGAAGTCAAAGATGTCTTGTAAAAGACGATAGAGATCTTGTTTGAGTTGTTTCTTCACCCTGCTCTCTGTCAAACAAACCAGGTCAAAAGTGCCTTAACAGTGCTGCCAGGATAAAAGGTCTCCCCACACCTAAGGTCTCAGAACTCAGTTAAAAGGTCATCACAGGCACTGCAAATGCAAAGAAAAAAAGTTTACACACTTCTTCAACCACTATTTTACTGGCATGCCCTCTGGGTGAAGGTGCAGATGTGCGAGTATTAACTTGCTTGATAACTAATTATTCAACCCACCCACTCACTGGCCTCTTTAACACAGGCTATTCGGTTTTTGTACAATTATTGCACCTCACCATTGTGTGGTTGAAAGCAGACAAGTGCAGACGGATGCAGCAGTGGTCAAAAGCGAAAAAGTTGGGTGGTTTTCAGCAGCTGTCAGTTTGTGGTGGAAGTGACAGAACGATCTAATTCTGATTTGATAAATAAATCAACTCACAGAGCAGTTTGTGCACACTCTCCAATTGCTTTAATTATGACATGGTGTCCTGTTAAAAAGCTATTCAGACAATCCATTATTTCTGTTCATGGATCAAACTTTATATTGAATTCTCATTATCATTATTTCAATTTGCAGCTGCATATAAATTAGCCGAGCTGACTGTCCCTCTTAAACCTATAAATAATAAGCAATAAGCAGAAGAAGTGCAAGGCAATGGCTTTCATTAGTGACCTGTCTGAGTCTGTCAGAGATTCACATCTGTTAGCCTACAGATGTTATTTTAAGAATCCTCACATCCTGCTTGCTAGATTTTTTTTTTTTTTGTTGGTGCTAATTTTCTATAAACATTGTTTGGTCACCATTTAAACAAATTAGCTCTAAGATCACATGAGAGCCAGGCATTGCTTACCTGGGTCTTGGAGTTGGTGTGAAGCTGCCTGGCACCTGGCTGTAAAAAACTGTAACTACCTTAATTAATTAGGTAATTGTTGCAAATGTGCACATGATGCCTGGGCATCAGGCATAAAGAGCCAAAGTCAGACACAGATTAAGCCTGCTGAGCCTGTTGTTTAGAAGCATTGCGTGATGTGTGTCTTATATGTAACACTGGATGCAACATCAGTGCTGTGTAACTCATCCTGACTACCATATCTCTTATTTTGCTCTTTAAAATCATACACTTGTATGACTTTATGCTTACATAATTTGGTTAAGTATAAAAAAAACTTTAAAAACCCCAAATGCCCCAAATGGAAGGGTCTTTATGAGAAAAAACTCAGTGGAGATTCAGACCACTTCTTAGCACTTACTGCTATGATCAAACCCTCATATGGTTGTAAGCAGGAGCTGTCTAGCAGGTGGTTAAGCGCTGACAACAAAAGTGCTCAGAACTTGTGAAGTACATTGTTCAAGAACATTTCAATAACAGTTTGATTTTAAGGAAAGAGAACATCTCCTGGGTGCTTCATGACTATATTTTACAAATTTGACAGAAGGAATTTTCTGGTTGTTTAAGGACTCACCCAGGCAATGTTGAGCCCACTTCTCAAAAATGTGTTTATGTTTATGTTTAGACTAAATGTGTGATAACCATCCTGTAAATCCTGAAACACTATACTAGTACACATCATAAAAATTGCTTCTTTTTTTTCTTACAGCACCCAAACACACATCTTGGAGCTCATAAAAGAACTGAACTTGGAGACTTATCCACAATTCGATTCTGGCAAGAAGGTATACCACATAGGAGGGCCAGATGCCAAACCTTCCACCTTCACAAGCACTGTTCCTGCTCTATCCCCAGTGGTGCTAATGGACCTCACCCAGTTCCTGTGGAGGGTGAGTCAACAGACCAGCACAGCAATATTCTGTTCTTAAGTCACTGAAGTTCAGTCAGAGCTGAGAGAAAACAGCTAAATAATCATGATTCTCTCTGGAAACATTTGATAGTGTTGAGGAGGAGATTAAATGATGTCTTGTTGAATTTACATTTGTTCCAAAAGTAAAAAAATATATATATACCAAAAAAGTTAGTGGTTAGTTTTAGACAACCATATTATAATCAGCTTTACTGGCCAATACCGTTATCATACTGGGAATCAATAAGAAGTTTCAAATGAATCTGATAATTCTATTTCACATTTACAATGCAGTTTGCTCTTGGAGAGGACAGCAGTATATTTATAATGTGACAAAAATAAATTCCCTGGCCAGAGTAAATGGTTAGAGTAACAGTAGGAAATAAGAAATGTGGGGGAAAATGCTGGAGTTGAATCATATTTGGCAGCCTTCAACAATTTTTTATTTATTTTATTTTTAACTTGTATCAGTGGGATGCTTTTAGTTCACAGTGGTAAATCTTCATGAGAGGGTGTGTTGTGGTGACTGATTTTTTTCGTTCAGATTGACAGATTGTGTGCCACAGTGTGTGTCGAGGATCCCTCAAGGACTCCAAATGCTGTGGAACTGGACAGCATGACCCTGCACTCATACATCGAGCAACATGCATGGACTGCAGGTCAGGGCTAAGAGCTGCTTTTATCCTCACCTTCTCCGTCTTCCTCAGTTAGCATGTTATGCTCCATGTTGATCTTGTACCAAGTTGGTGATTTAAGGGAGCCCACTGTCACAGCAGTTTTGGGAATTAGTAATGACATAGAATCCATTAGATTCTTCTTCACAGGTATAAATATATATATTTTTTTGTCATAGTCCTGTATTGTGCCCACTGCCCACTTCTCTTTGACCACAACCTTTATTCATCAAGGTGGTGTTTTGTAGGCTCAAAGAAATATTGCACAGCTATAAAATGTTTTTAGCTGAGATACATTAGTTTAAAAATCATGTTGTGTGTCAATAAAAAAGGGAAAACTCTTGTTAAGGCAAGCCTACAAGAATAATACAGAGTGAAATTTATGAATATTTCACAAGTTTGCACATTACTGTGTTGTTTTGGGGGATATTAATATTTGATACTGTTTCAAAAATAAAGACAAAGAAAAAGTGATTGCAGTAAAAAATAGATTTTTGCAAATTAGATGCTTTTTGACGGTTAATTTACAGATTTTTACAATAACGCTATGAATGAACAGCTATATTAGCAGCTCTTTTATGATGTGATGCTCATTATTCAAGACCAAAAAATCAAGATATTCTGTGGTCCTTAGTGGCCATGCCGTGTCCTGCTGTGTAATGGTATACAAACAATGCCAAAACAAAGACAAATATGTAAGAGCTAAAGTATGTATTCCATCACCCTTCTCTGCCAGGACTAAAAGAAATGATGGGAGTGTGTAGCAGGTCTGTCTTTGCCAGCGAACCTTCCCAGATGTCCTTCCTATACTTCCTCATGTTCGCTACAGCAGCTGGAGGGCTAATGCCGCTGCTGGAATGCACTGCAGGTTCTGCGCAAGAGTTCAAGATAAAGGTATACAGTTGCTGTCCTTCTCCAGAGTGCATATCGTTGACTTAAGTGTCCTTTCTGTAACTGTAGATAGCGTGTCTACTTTATTCAATGAAACTTAAAATCCAGCTCCCCAAAGTCATCTGCACATCTCAGCCAAGCCTTGTCATAACATGACAAATGTTAATGCCATTTCTTGTCCTTGACACATCATATAATGAAGCTTTTGAACTCCTGGAGCTGTGGTCTTGTATTTTATTTTTTTTTTAACTTTCTGTGTGCTCATTCCGCTCAATAGTTTTGGTTTCACACTGTTTTATTTTTTGTACTATCGCTTCTGAACCTTGTCTCTTCTCACAGTGTAAAAAAGGCCTCAGGCCAAAAAAGGACACATATGGCCTTAGAGAAAATAAACAAAACTTTCCTATTAACATACTTGTTTATTAGCACCTTTCCTGCATTTTTTTTCATCAGCAGCAGCAAGTTTCTCATTATTCAATTAAACAAAAGTAATGAAAAATAATATTAGAAGCACTGCAAGCATGACAACAGCAGTTCCCATTTACTGATGCAGTAAATGGGAACTGGAATGTGCTTGATTTTATCAGTAGTATATTGTGACATAGTCAAGGCTAACAGTTCAGTATTCAATAGAAAAGTGTTTCACAGCCAACTCTGTGGCTAGTGCAAAAAAAAAACATTTATCCAAAAAGAGATGTTGCTAATAAGGCTCTCAAATTTAATTTCCAATTTCTGAGCAAAATGTTTTATTCAATTGGCATGTTGGCTGAATTCTAAGAGAAATTTATATTAAAATCTTGGCAATTATAACTGAATTATTTACACATCTGCCTCATTTTTGTAATTTAAGTAAATAACCCTTTGATAAGCATTTTGCCCACGGGGTAGGATGCTTATCAAGGGGGCATCCAAAGGTTTCCAGCCCACCTTTAAGTATAATATCTGTCTCTCCACAGGGAGGCACCCAACAGCTTTCAGAGTGTCTGGCTGAACGCATTGAGTGGAAGAATGTCCGGCTGGGTTCTCCCGTGACGGCCATATGGCAGGTAGAGTACAGTAACAGCTCACTCGGGGATTGATGAGGCGCGACACAGAGATAACAGCTTCCTCAGTGGGAAAACAGGCCGTCTCCTGTGAAGGCACTGTCTGTTCCGCCTGACTGTCTTCCTTATCCACAGCTGAGAGACAGCTCCATGAATCCTCAAGTATAAAGCTTTCACTCAGTATATATTTATAAAGATGTATTTATTTGTGATGAATTGATTGTTTGGTAAAGAATTTATTCTTAATTACCGAATGACAAAAAGTTAGATAACGGGATTACAGACTGCAAAACACTACATACTGATTTCAATCAGTTAGGACATTGCCATTTGACTTGTCTTTATTTCCCAATATTCTTCATAGAAAAGCTACAACCATAACTTGATAAGCAATCACTCAATTCACAAAAAAAAGCCCACAGTTTTCGTTATCACATTTGTCGTTTTTATCCTTTGTCAAACAATTTGCTAAGAACCAGTTGCAGCCTTTTAAAAGAGAATGTTTGTTTACTCTCTGGTTTATGGGACAGTAAATTGACTATATTCTGGTTTTGGACATTTGGGTGGACAATAAGAGTAAATTAAAGATGCCATCACTGAGGAGGAATATTTCTAAGTATTGTTTGTTACTTATCAATCGGTCAATCAACAGAAAATCAATCCTTTACTTTCAGTTGCAAATGTTTTCTTTGTTAGTATTTTGTGAAAGTAAAGTTAAATGTTTGAAAATTTACGTGAATGACTCAACAAAACAAGCAATTTCAAGAAGACACATTAGATAGTGGGAACCTATGACTAACATTTTTTTAATATATATATCGAGCAAATAATTGCCAGATTAAATCATAAAAAAATATGCTTTTAGTTGCAGCCCCACCTTTAAAAACTAGATAAAAAACATGTATATATATATGACATAAGGAATAATCACAACAGTCAATATTAAGGATCATCAGTTGCAGTTCTACAACCAAGTACATTACAGAAATGATAAGCGTAAGGAGGAAGTCATGCATTTTCTTTTTGCAGGGTCACAGGAGGCTACAGCCTAACAGGCATGCTTGGGTGACAGACAGGTTCACAGCCTTGACATTTTGCCAGCGTATCATAGGGCTTACACATATTGACAGACAAACACATTCACACGCTTATTCACAGCTACAGGCAACATAGAGTTTCAAGTTCACCTAAGCTGAAGCTGAGAACCCAGAGTAAACCCATGAGGCAGGCAGGGGGAGAACGTGCAAACTTCATACAGAAAGGCCTAAAGTCAGCCTAGTTTGCTTTCACACACGGGACCTTCTTTTACCAAGGCAGTCGTGCCAAGCACAAACAAGCCATGCATCCATCCATTCATCCAGCTATCCATCCATTATCTATAACTACTCATCCTTTGTTGAGCTGTGTGGCACTGGAGCCAATACCAGCTGATATTGGCAAGAAACAAGTTCACTCTAGACGGGTTGCCAGTTCATCACAGGGCAGTGACACAGAAACAATCAACAATTCACGCTCGCGTTCATCAGCCTAATCAGGAAAATGAATGTCGGCTTTGTACCTTTTCTACAAAACAAATTCACACAATGTGAACATTTTGATGACCGAGCTGCAATCTTATTCTGTGAGAATGCTGTGGTTAGGTTGTGGTTAGGTTTACGCACAAGAACCACTTGTTTAAGGTTAGAAAAAAAAAAATCATGTTTTGGCTTCAAATATGTGGTTTTGTGGCCCACAAACATGAGCAGAAGTGTCCCATATTGCTAAAATCACCTGGTTTTGTCGGGTAAAATGCTTGATCTTGAAGTGTTCTTAAACACTTTTATGTTGTTACTTTGATATGTAAAGAAGAAATGTTGTCATGCTACAAATAAATGTACTAGTTGTATGAATCAGTGGTTTGCAAAAAGAACAACAATTTTTTTGGCAACTGGGCTGCATCACACCTACAGACAATTTAGAGTTACCAATTACCCTGCATGTATTTGGACTGAGCGAAGAAGCCAGGGCGTTTGGAGGAACCCACACAGACAAACGGCTGGCTTTATACCAAAGGCCTTTTTGTACGCGTGGAAGTAGGGCCAAGTACATTTGAACCAAAGCATATGAAATTTTTTCAATATTAAATGTAAGTGAAAATGAATAAATTGGCTTTATGGTGACTTAAAACCAAAATCCATTCTATCTTAAGGAGCTGGGATATCTTTAATTTTCAACTCTGACCCTAAAATAAGCCAAAGAGCTGAAGGCTGTTAGAGTGGTGCTAGAAGATATGAACTCCTAATTACTGTGGGCCTTTACTGTGTTAAAATTTAAAAAAGAAAAAAGATCCCAAAGTTACTTGGGAGTCCATCTAGTGAAGTAAAAATATAGTGATTTAATTCCTAATTTTCAGCATCCAAAAATATCGAGCTGTTTTATCGTCTCAACAGACAAGAGCTCTCTATGTTGCACAGTGGTGTTCTTTGGTGGGCGAGTTTTAATTATCACCAGAGGCTCAAGTTTAGTGAGAAACCTAGGAAACTGACACATAAGAGCTGTGCAACTGTAAAAGCACGCATGTCTGCAGTAATTCAACAGTCATTGATATGCAGTAGAACATCTTGACCTAAGAATGTCATTTATCCACCTTTTAAAGTTTATTTTGTTACTTACACTAATTATTAGAAGGTTTTCATCCAGGATTGTCAGAAGTGACTTTAAAAAGAAACATAAGGCACACCACAATCTCATAGAAAGAAACCAGTTTGACTATGACTCATTTCTAAAAGCGCCCCCTCAAGGTTTATTATGTTGGAATAAATAGTATCTACAAATGCAGAATCCTTAACAAAAACTCAAAATCAGTTTGGTTAATAAAACTATGTCTCTGATGAAAAGGCTATTGAGAGGCTATTTTGTTGAGATTTTTAGTATATATATAAATGCAAAATCTGGTGCCTAAAAAGGGAACAAACCCAGTTAGATATTCATGAAAATATGGGATCAGCTGCTGGCAAGAGGTGTTCACTCCAGTTAGGTTAAATATAGTTTTTGCATGTTGTATTTCAAACAACTTCTGTCCAAAATCAGTTAGCAAGTCACACTTACAACCTCAACCCACCAAACAGGATGTAACACAAGAACAAATCTCAGCAACTCGCTTATTAAATTAAACTGTTTATCTGTTTGTATGTTCTAACAGGATGCTGAGTGGGCCAGAGTGACGACTACCACTGACACCTTCTTGTGCAGAGCTGTAATTGTCACCTGCCCCCCTCATTTGGCAGGTCAGTGCACGCCTCCCACCTCTGGCGACTTGCTTAATGAAAATCTCACTGATGCAGGAGGCAATAGGCAACTTTCTTCCTCTCTTTCCATCAAATGTGGCAAACAGTGCATCCACCCAGATAAAACTTTGATTTTCCTCAGACTTTTTGGCTGTGGGGTGTGGCAGTCAGACTGAAGTATATTCTGTCTGATGTTGGGCTCTGGGCTGAGGAATTGCCTGGAGTGTATTTTTAAACAGAGCAGAAGTTTGGCCAAAATCTAAACTGGGAGCTGATGTGACATTCGTTATGGTCGGCTGTGAGAAGTTGTAAGTAACAAACACGTCATTACAGTCCTCTTTGCAATGGAGCTACCAAGAAGGGGAAAATAAGCCCTCCCCTGCAATGTTTTCTAGCCTTTCACAAGAAGCAAAAAAGTTTTAATTGAACCAACTAATTTTGTACATTTTGGAAACTTGCCATAGTAAAATTCAAACTTTGCCTTTCTTCAAAATGAAAAGCACTCATTACAGCAAATATAATATGCGGCCAACCATGTGCATTTGACATTGTATTGTGCAAGTGAGTTAGAGAAAACATTTCCATTTCCAATCCCTGAGTAGAGTCCAGTCTAACTTTGTTTTTTGGTGCTCAGAAAACATAAGTCCTGCATTACAACCTCCAGTCATCTGCATGGTAAACCAGCGGTGACCAGCAGCTGTGCTGGATTTAATTTTTGTGGTTCAGCTGGTGCTGTGTAGGACACGTAGTAAGACTGGAGTCGGTGCTGGTTGATGTTGAGGCTGGGAGTCAGGGATAGTTTCTGCCAAGTTTGGAAGGGGCCGAAGCTGAAGCTCGGGCTTACTCTGGGTCTGTGCCTGTTTATACTAAGCTGGCAACAGATCTGTCACTCAAAGCCTCATACACAGAGCCATGGACCATGGCCAGGATCCTTAATGAGACAGGTTTGAGAGCAGTGTTGAATTATGCAGCATGGATTGCTCTGGCTGGCATGCCATAGTGCCATACTTTGGCCTTAAATCAGTAGGGGGAGAGTGACGGGGACTTTCAAAAGCCAAAGTGAGGCCACTGATTGAGACGTCACCTCTCCCAAAAGGAATCGGATGAATTAAAGACAGGACTGGTGTTTGATGTCCTCCATGTGACATGTTTCATTTGAATTTTACAGAAGTGGGCAAAACCTGAGAAGCTTTCCAGTTAGTGGGGGAGTGAAGAAGAGAGTTTAGCACGGACAGTGGGAACGATGATAATGACTCGCGATGATTTCAGGCGTCCCTCGGACAGTGGCGGTGTAAAAAACTGTTCACAGCATCCTTAACTTCTCATGTTTGGCTCTTCTTTTTCTATTGGCAGACGGATGAATAGACAAAAAAATGAACGCTTCTCAAGATTCAAGAGGTGCTTGGCATCAAAAGACACCTTCACATTTAAAAAAAACCACACAAATGCTGGATATGAGCTGTGTGTTCCCTAATATGTCATGTTTATTATGTTCTTGGCTCCTGGATTTATTCTTCCATCCATCCATCCATTCATCTTTTATATTGAGTTCCGTCAGGTTTTTCTCCCCCTTTTTTGTTACCACTTCTCTCACTCACCTCAATGATTTATGAACCGTCTGGTTTCGATGCATACAAGATTACCATGCATGAAAAGGATGAGCTGGGAAATGAGGATTTTGGCCATGTGTTGCCTTTTGAAAATGTAGATTGAAGCATGTGCATGTTTAAATCTGTGCAAAAAGGTTCCCCTGTATATTCATTGTGAGAGCAGATCATAATAATAATGATAAAAAAAAAGAAAATCCCGATAAGGCTTTCACAGCATGCAGTTGGAGTGTAATGCAATTAGGCGCACTGTCTAACGCTCAGCGATAGTTACAGAGACAGCTCTGCAGTTACTAAATTAACATTCTGTTTCAATGTGTTTTTCTGTCTCTCTATATCAAGTAGGAAGTCCCTGGCAGAGCATTACTGTCTGGCTGTGCGTGCACATATGTATCTGTGTGGGCATGTGTATGGATATTTATTGTTAAGTGGGTGAAGCTAAAGTTCTTGACGTCACTTTCTAATGTCATTGTATCTGAACAAAACGGATTTTTATCTGATTGCAACTGAACTTGACAGGCAGCCAAGCAGTGCTATATTTGACGTTGCCATCTATCTCCTCATGCAGGAGGAGCCGCTGTAATGACAGCAGGCTTGGGGTAGTGGTGAAGAAACTATTAAATGTGCCACTCATGGTTTAGCTCAGAGTTTTGTTTATGCTAGTAGAAGACAGGTAAGCAAGTGCCTCAGCGTTGATTTGTCCGGTTGTAGCAGCCAGCCAAAAAAGCAGCAAACGACTGCTTTGCCAGCAGAGTCTGCTGTGCTCTGAATGAAACTCAAGGAGTTTAATTTGGGGATTAAACACAAAGCTAAAAGCAAAGTGACTGTGAAGATGACTAACGCAATGTGACTTTTATCAAGTTGAGTTAAAACTGAAATCTGTGTGTATTTTACTCTCCCGATGAAAAATGTACGAAGTGCTAATAAGTAGGCAAAGCATGTTTCACAAAGAACAGGTCATCTTTTTTCCCACCTAAGACCCACCCAGGGGACATTATGTGAGTGGGCATTATCAATCCACTTGACAAGAGCTCCAACCACAGGTGATCTATGTGTGCATTTGTTTGTCTCAGTCACTGGCAAGTGAGTTTTCCTCACTGTTTGAGTAGACAAAGCAATATAATACTGTCTTGTTATTGGCAGTTTGTCGTTAGCTTTGAGAAAACGCATATTTTAGAAAGAAAATGACTTTCTTTCTCCTTTCATGATTTTATTGTGCGTGCAGCAATAGCTTTGTGTACCCAGCTGAAAGCAGGCAGGTTAATCAAGAGGTCGTAAAGTTTAAAAGAGATTGAATTAATAGTTTTCTTTTCATATGTGTCATGTTTAAAAAATACCCAGAATGAACAGTGAGGGCAGACTCCTTGATCACTACGAGTGAATTACTGAAACAGCGTTTGTCTCGAAATAATGTCCCAAAAATTTTAATTCCATATAAGGAATTAATTACTGCGAGCACAATCACTGTAAGTGCTTTTGCACTGCATTGAATTTCTTCTTTTTTAAAAAACATTATGCTTCATCTATTCATTTTTAACATCAAAAGTTTTTTGATATGGATCTTTTAATTTTGGTTATTAATGAGTGGAAACCATAATGTACACAGAGTTGCATTTTACAGGGAAAATTAAATTTTTTCTAAGGTGGACAGACTTTGTTGCGGCGATGCTGTTTCCAGGTGACCTCTAACATATGTTTGCTTATTCTGTATTTCATTTTGTGGCCAACATATGAATAGACTGATGGGCAGAAGCTGCTGATAGGCTGCTGTATGTCCTCCTTTACATTTATACTTTTTAAGAGAAGTTAAAAAGACCTCATTATTAAAAGATGGTATCTAAAGTAGGAAGAATTTCAAATGTTTAAAAATAAGCTCTTTTCATAAATGCAATTAATCTGCTTTCCCAAGACTGTGTGTGGTGTTTTTTGATTAGATTTGACTGACAGTGGTGTTTCTCTGGCAGCATAAGCAAACAAATTCATCAAATTGAACACAAATCTTCGACAAGGAACAGTGCTTTCTTCCAAAAACATTTCTGTTATTTTACTTTTAACAACATTGTAAATGTTTTAGGAATAAATTAGCGATGCTTAACTTGAATTTTTTCAGTTTTATCACTCTCTTGAAGTACTCTTTAAGGCACAAAGTGCAAGGAAATTCATACATCTTCTTGCAACACAGGATTAAACAACACAGTAAAATTTTAAAGTCCTAAATACAATGCAATACAATAAAATGTGATTAAAAAATACAAGAGCTATATGTACAGTCATTTATATACATGTAAAGGGTCCGATTCACAAGTATTTAGAGAGTGACACAATTTTTGGAATTTTGCCTCTTTACACCCAGTGGATTTGAAATAAAACAGCTTCAGTGTGGTTTAGTTGTAGACTTTTAAATAAAACTTAATGGGTTTAGCTTTATATATATTGTATTTCTGCCACTGGAAATTGGTGTCTATTAGTGATGTGACTGCTGATCAAAGTAGCAGGATAAATTGTCATGTGTATAGGGTGCAAATGCTGCAAAGCTAAAGGATGGCACTTATCAGTGAAAGACGGCACTTCTCAGTGCAGCTGCATAATGAACCAAAACAGACAGTGAAAGCAACCTAAGAACTTCTCAAGGCCAAGCACTGGAATGATCTTGAATGACCAAGCCAGTCACCTTATCTCAGTTTAATTAAGCATGCTTTTCACCGACTTAGCACAAAACTGAAGGCAGAAAGACCCACAAATAAGCAACAACTGAGGGGTGCAGTAAAGGCCTGAGAAAGTATCTTGTGGGAGGAAACACAGCATTGTCCATGGTAGTCCATGGTAGTTTACGGTAGTCCATGGGTGTCAGACCTCAGGCAATCACTGATTTACTGTGAAAGAGTGGGGGACTATTGTGTAAAAATGGCTGTAATTTCTAACCAGTTAATGTGATTTTTTCTATAGTTTAGTCTATAGTTTCACCACATCTTGACTGCTACTTGGAATAGTGTAAAAAAGAGACTTAAATAATTAGTCTAAATACTAATTAACCTCACTGTATATTGAAACATCTAAACAGTGCTCCACAAACCAGTGGGTGCGTGTTGGATGGCTTTGTCAATTATTTACCAAAAAATGTATGTACCTGCCTTGTAATTGTTAAATTGTCTGTGATTTCATGTGTGCTTGTTTTTTTCTCAGAGGTCGAGTAGTTGTGTTTAAATCTGAGTCAAAAATTGTTCAAATCCTTCACCATGTTACATCCTGGCAACCCAGAAGGTTAGACACTCGAAGCATGGACACTGTATAAAATAGAAATAAAAATAATTGTAAAAATTAGAAAAAAAATACTGACAATGGCTTTTTTACAGTGTCCACTGGCTGATTATATCTATTAAATAATCGTTTTTCACAAAATGGTTAATCTCAAATGACTGAGCCTTTGGAGGATGCTCCTTTCATACTCAGTTATTAGTTATTATTAGTTATAAGTCATAGTTACACTAACCAGTGAATTTCTTTACCTGTGAAATGTTCACAACAGGTTTTTTTTAGCATTCCACGACTTTCTCAGTCTTTTGTTGCTCCAGACTCAAATTGTTTGAAATGTTTTGCTGGCTCTATATTCAGCCTAAGCACATATTTACAAATGAATTTTATAGTGTAAAACATTCAATATGTCATCTTTGTGCTGTTTGGTGTGCCAGCTTGAACTGTTTGACCCTGATCGTGAGACAACACTACAAAGAGGAATGATATACTGTAGTAGAGGTGTGCGTTGTGTTTTCATCTTGATGTTCTTGTACCGTCATTCACTCTGATCTACAGTTGTTCTGAAAGTTAGAATGTTAAGCAAAAGCAAACTACTCAACAACTGTCAGATTTCAGTTCTTGTATTTCAAGACTTTCATCAGTGCACAAAAATATCTTGCATCACCTTTGCAAACCAGAAAGCAGTGTGAGGAACACAGAGAACCCACGGATACAGAAATCTTGGGTGAAATAAACAGTAGTGCTGTAATGTTGGCAGAGAAAAGGCTGTCTCAATGGGACTCCCATTATTTTTAGTAAGAAGCTAATTGAGAAAAAAAAACCACTCAAATGGCCTTAAAAGAAGTAGTTGGAATTAAATGCATCTTCTCTTTCTGGTCTACCAGCTATGTTTAGCTAACTATTTATTCTCAGGAGATTAAAAGCCATCCAATTTCAAACCACAGTTAAATGAATTCTTAAAATAATGAGGGCAATTTTAGCCAAAAGGGTCATTCTCCTTAAGGCTACTTTTGTCAAGACCAACAGCAGCAATTATTAAGTAATGTCGGAACCACAGTGTGTGTGTGTTAGGGGATGGGGGAGGGTATCTGCTGCAGCTACCAAACCTTTAATATTAACAAGTGTCAAGGTGATACATGCATAATTCACTAAAAGACCTGTGATGTGATGTAATGACAAAGACTCCATCTTTTGTTTTGGAAGAAGAGGCTGGTGAACGGTACTGCCTTTTTCTAATGGCCCTTCAGATTAGCAAAAATTTTATATATATATATATATGTAAAAAATTACAGCTCTCGCCCCACCTGGGTGGTCTCTGGTAATTGATGATGTAATAAAAAATTATATATATATATTTATGTATGTGTGTGTGTGTGTATGTGTGTGTGGGACAGCCGTGAAACGCGTGGCATGCGTCAGGGTCGAGGACCTCAAAATGAGGAGAAGGAGGTGCAT
>JAQMCX010000025.1:6474198-6486840 GCA_029814765.1 Acanthurus leucopareius
TTTTTTAATAAAAAATTATATATATATATATATGTATGTGTGTGTGTGTGTCTGTGTATATATACTGTATATATATATATATAATTTTGTTTATAACCTCGTTTTTATATATATATATTTATGTATATGTGTGTTTGTGTGTGTGTGTGTGTGTGTGTGTGTGTGTACGTATATATGTATATGTATATATGTATATATGTGTGTATATATATATATATATACTGTTCTGTCTCTTAAATTGCCTCTTCAGGTTTTCTGGATACCCTGCTGTAGTTATAGCATAAGAGGTCCATATGTGCCTATTTTGATCAAAACACTTAAACACTTTATGTGGACAATATCTGAACCGTACACCTATCAAGAGGTGCTGCATGTTATACCTCCTTCTTCCTCCTCTTTTTCTTCTTAACAGGTTGTTGCATCATATGCTTTCCACTACCATATTGACTGATCAGGATGAAAAAGATGATCCAATTTCACAGCACATTAATGCACCAAACCTCATCTCTAGCTAGCTTAAGCTATTTTCACACTTTTTTAAAGTTTCTTTCCACCACTCTTTCAAAATTGCCATTCAGAACTGCATCTCTGAATCATCAAGCCTTTGATGTTGCGTCTTGATTTGAGTGGCTTTTCATGTTTGACTTTCTTCATCGTTTTGACAGTCAAAGACACTGAAAGTGCCTGTGCGCTACAATAAAAGTTCGGAGTGAGAAAATAATGGGAATTCCTCGGCCTCTTGCTGAAGGCCACAGATGTGAGCATCATCAGATGTGAAAGCAAGGTCAGTGTTGGTTAGTAGTGCATTAACAAAAAATGAGGTGTGAGATCAAATGTCACAAGAGGAAGTTGAGACTTAGAAAAACAAGACAGAGAGACAATGAAAAGGAAGCTCTGGAGGGAGCCGCGTCCTGAAAGGTCGGACTGTTAAGGTCAGGAAAAAAAAAAAAAAAGTTGTGGAGATGGCTTTGGAGCCATGAGACGTTCTTTGACTTGCAGCTGTTCTCCAAATATGACAGTACTGCAAAAAGCTGTTTGACTGTCAAATGAGACTACTTTGGAGAACGAGACAGATGAAGTTTGTGTCAGCAGCTTTTAGCATAAATTTGCTGCTCTCTTTCACAGTGTGGTCTTTGCTTGACCTCCACTGACCTCATCACTTATCTTATACAGCAGCTGGATTTGCAGGACCACGTGATCATTTGATCATGCAAATCCACCTTACCAGGCTTCGAGCTCTGTATCTTCAGGAACAAGCTGCAGTTGCAGGCATGGTTGACATGTGGCTGGTGTCATGACCATGGATGTATTAGGATGTATGGATGTATCAGTGGCACATTAAACAAAATGTGATATTGATTATGATTGATCAATATCATTATTATTATTGATTGAAGCGATCCAATCTTTGGCATAGCTTCTGTATTGTGGAGATCACAAAGCAGTTATTATGGAAGAGCCAATTAACCCCCAGTTTAGTCCTTCAGTAAGTTAAAATGGAATAAAGAGAATTTTTGTCTAGCAGCTCTTTAAGACTTTACAAATGTTAACAGATCTAATTAATCAATTAATGATAGTGAAATGTCATGTCACAGGGGTTGTGACAAAAACAAATATTTATCAGCCATTTTACAGCCGCTTCTTTTACACTGTAAGTCTGGAAACCATGTAATTTGTCTTCAAAGCCCGGTGCACCTTCCTAGGCTTTGCAATGACCAGCAAGAGAAGCGACCGTTCATCTGAAAACAACAATTCTGCTATAGTATCACTTGCGTCAGAGCTGGGAAATGTCTTCACTCAAAGTGCAGAAAATTGCACTCAGGGCTTTTTCATTAGGAAAAGAGGTTTGCGCTTCTCTCCTGACTGGCTTTAGTGGTTTTGATTTACAAACTGGGTCTGCTGGTGGAGCTCTCCTACTATGTTTTTTTTTTTTTCTTTGATCTGACTGCCAGGCGTTTCTTTGAGAGGTGCTTCTATAGGTTACTTACCAGATGGTTTTGTGCAACTTGTCATCATGCTACTTATCAATCTAAGCAAATACATAAATAATAGATGTTATAATCTTGAATTTTTCTTTTGCTTTGTTGAATTTTTGAATTTTGAATTTTGAATTTATCCTCAACCAATAAACTCATGTGCACCTAATTTTTTGTATGTTTGTGTGTGCAGTTTGAGGATACGTCAACTTCTGTTGTGACGTTGAAGATATTTGGTTGTTTTTCAAGCGCCTCTTTCAGTTCTATCGCCAGAGAGAAAATCCCCAGTATTTATCATGTGAAGATGCCAAGCCCTGTAGTGGAGAAGGTTTGTAAATTAGGCCACTTTTCAAGAAGGTGCCAAAGTGAGACGCCTTCAAATGTACAAGCCTGGAAATTGCTATAACCCAGAAAGAATGCATGACAATAGTCTCATTATGTCACTGCCGCAAAGGGCTGATGTCTGTTTACAAGCAACACTCTGTTCCTATTCATCAGCTAGCCGCCATTAGAGCATGCAGAACTTGATTTGTTGGGTTAATCTCCCGTTATATAAACTGCCATCCCATTGAACCTGTTTATTCAAGTCATCTTGATTTTACTACAATGCTGAATTGTGATGAAGTTCCACGAAAAGGGTCACATCACATTAGTGTATGCAAGAGTGGATGACAGTGTTGTCACTGTAGAACTCTCGTGTTTTGAGCACACAGTGTTCAAAAAGATAAGACGCCATGATACATTTCTTTGAACCATCAATGATTTAACATCTGCTTGACAAAGAATAAGGTAGAAGGTGTTCCCTGATACCACCTGAACTGTTTTTTTATGTAAAAAAAACAAGTAGCATTATAGATACAAAACCAAATGACAGATTCCAAATCATGTGTACAGTGCTGTCATTTGAACGTCTAAGTGACCATGTGAAATTAGTTAGAAGCCCCTTATCATGTCGCTGTTTTTCAATTTAATAGCATCAGGCTCATCAATTTTGCTTAGCATTAAGGGCACTATTTTGAGGTTGCTGACAGGCTCTTGACAGTGTCTAAATGATGTTTCACATCTTGCACTGGTTCATTCGTTAAAAGCCTGGCTTTAGGCCAGTTGTCACTTCTCTTGCCAGAGCAAACACAGATCAGTCTGGCTTCTCTGCATGTCTGACGTACACTACCTCTAACAGTACTGATGAAGTTACTCGACTGCACTCACATCAGTGAAATGGAGCTTTTACAAATGTAAGTGCTGTGATTAGTACTCTGGAGCAGAGCAACAGCCAGACGGCTATTAGGTCATGGGGATTTTCTTTGCAAGGCCATTAATGCTAGTAAATGATTGAAGATAAAATCGTCCTGATTAATAGCAGGATTAGCTTCAAGTGTGTAATCCATCTTCACTTGTTTTTATTTTCCTTTTTTTTTACTTCCTTATACTTAACTTAGTCTCTTAAATTAGGCATGGATTTGTCCAATGTTTTATGCATAAAATGCACCAGGTTAGACCAGGAATGGTGGATTACATGGAACTAAAATGACTGTTGTACTGTTTTTTTTCCTACAGCAAAGATCCACTATGAGCCAGCCCTGCCCATACAGAGAGAGCTACTCACCCAGAACATGCCTGTGGGCCAATTAATAAAATTTGTTATTACGTACCAGACGGTGAGTAATGAGATAAATCACTATTGGAAGGACATTTATATGAAAAATGTTATGCTGACAAACTAAGTAACATTTATTTTAAACAATCATTTTTTGTCTCATAGCTGTTATGTTTTTTTCCCCATATTTTTAAAAAAAAAAAATGTTATAAATGTAATACCCAGTTAGAAAAAAGCTGATTCTATTTAATTTGCAAAACATTCATACGTATAAGGGTTTGCCATGGGATGATTTTTTAAAAGCATTCAGTTGATTTAAAAATTCAGTATAATCATTTAAAAAAAACCACAAGAATACACTACATGCTTGAAATTTGATGGGGTTTTTTTCAATTGCAATACAGAGGACAATTTCAGAAAAGCAATTTGCTAGCATTGCTCTCACGCAGATCTCAAATAGGGGCAGTGTCACCTTTTGCTGCTGATTGTTTCCTGCAAATTGTAGATAACTTTGTGAGTCCCACAGGGTTCATGCATGCCTGTTGATGAGTTGCAAGTGCAGCGTTTTAAAGAGCAGAAAAGCAGCAGATAAAATGCTTTTAATGTTGCAAACTGCTGCTTGCATGTTGTAAATGTGGTGAAATGAGCCCCCTGAATTTGAATAATCCATAGACTGGAGTGTTCTTTTCTGCCATTCATAAGCAGTAATACATGTGAAGTCCTGTTTTCAGTTTGCAGCGCCCAGTGTGCAGTGAAGCTCATTTAGCACAAGCTGCGTGTAACAGTTTCAATACTCTGTGCAAAAGAGCTTGTGAGCTAATGAAATTCTATCTATTTTATTCTATCCTTTACATTCTGCACCTCATAACCATACAATTAAATATTTTAATGCTTATGCACCTCGCCGGTAGATTAATTTGTCTACTTTAAGGAGCACAAATAGTACTCAAGCAAAAACTTATTAGATCCATGCTTTCGTTTCTTGCTAAGACATATTTGAAGTGTGACATACATATGAAGATATTATAACTGAACCTAGAATATGTTTTTTTTTTATACCTTCCATTTTTTCCTATGCATCTGTCCTGAGTCACTCATCTTATACATGTTTAAGTCTTTCTTTTTTCTGTATGTACACATGGCCGGAAGTTGTAAACTCACAGACTTCAGTGTGCCCCCATAACCTCTGGTCAGCTAGTCCAAAGCACTGAATGTTACGGATGACAGCTCCCCAAAAGGGAAGCCAAAACATCATAATTGCCCCCTGGAGTCTGGCTGTAGAATAGGTCACTGACCCTGTCTCCTCAATGTTAGCCAATGGAAAAAAAACTTCAAAAAGATCAAAAAGTACATGGGATATAAATTTTCTTTGAAGATGTTTTCTGTCATTTTAGGTAGTTCTTATTGTCTAAATTTACGTCAAGAGTATTTTTGTTTTGTTTTTTTTCATTTTGAAATATTTGATTATATACAAAAGTGATGTGACATCATGATTGACAGCTGAGTTGCTCCAAGCCCCGTCATAATGGTGCAGATTCTGGCCCCTAAATGACTTCACCAGCACTGGGTGGCAGCACTTGTATCAAGTATATTTTGGCTTCATTACTTTACTGTGGAGACCTTTAATTTATCCTTGTATTGAGTCAACGACCCAAAGCTACATTTGAATTTGAACCTCCAGATAATCTGCTCTAAGCACAGATATTACAAACAAGAAGATAAGCTGTCAGGTTATCAATAAGTTAAATACATAATACTATACTATAATTCTGTATTTTCAAGTTGACCAGTAAGCCATGACACTGAGCCAGCATGCATGATATCTGCACCCTGGAACCGTTTTAACCCAACTAATTAGAGCGCAGTTATTTTAACTGGTGTTAATTACACCTTTGTGTTTCCTGCTTTGACAAGACAAAATATCTGGTGTAAAAAAGTCTTTTGTGGTCTGAAGTCACCCTTCATTGCACATTTTTACCTTGAAATGATGACAAGCACATGTCATAGTATTTGTAATTGAGGTCGACAAGTGCCGGGTCTGCAAGTCCTGTGGGTGAACATTTTGATTCAGCCTTCAACTGTGAGCGCCTTGACAGAAACCTCACCGCTGTTATGTGGTTTTACAAGGGTTGTTCTGCCCTGCCGTGCATGTTACAAGGCTCTCTAATGACTTTGAGAGCCACAAAACAGTGCTGCCTTCCCTCTGATACTCCTTCTTGCTCTTACTGAGAGTCTGAACCTTTCTCTTTTGACATATATTGATGTGGCAGTAAGTTTTTTTCATTCGCATTTGCTCTTAAATTTTTGTGGCATGTTTAAATCAATGGAAAATTGAACTTACTCAATTTATTATAAAAAAGAAAGATTTTTAAAAGATAATCTTTATTTGAAAAATGTGCTCTGAGAAAATTAGGCTTGTTTTTTGCGCCTTTTTCGCTTGCAAAAGCATTGATACTAAAGCACATATGTCACATAACTCCATATAGTGTCATCAAAGTAAGGTCCAAACATTTTGTAGTATTTTTCTTTCACACATGTAGCACATGAAAATCCATTCATCCATTATTAGTAACTGCAGGGGGGCTCGAGCCAATCCCAGTTTACTGTGAAAGCCAGCTGGACTGCTGAGATTTCATGTCTGAAATTTTGAAGGTCCATCTTGAAAAGCTCCAACCTGATTCGTTTGTGTCCAGTTATTATATGACCTGACCAGTTATCATCCTTTGTGGAGAAAGATGTGGTAGCTATGGGCTTAGTTTAGTTTTACTAAAATGAGAAGCAACTGCAAGCTTGTTAACATGGATGCTGCAATAGGGACAGTTTTATCAAAACTGGACGACATTTCCCCTTTTAAGGCAGAGCAAAGAGCAGCATGGAGGGCTTTTCTTGATGGAAAGGTTACATTTCATTCTTTGGCTTTGGCAAGCGTAATGAATGTGACACACAGGGCATTTGTCCAATCAACTTCAACTTTTTTTTTTCGAAACAATCTGCTCCTTTCAAATGCTGTCTAAGGGCTGTTTCCCAGATGAGGATGTGACATATATCCTATGAATATGTAAAACACTTAGACAAATGGCAGAGTATACTCTTTAAATGTCTCTTGCTCATCACACAGCTAACACAAAGAGACAAACAATCACTCACTCTCACATTCACATCTACAGGAAATTTATATTAAGTTAACCAATTAACTTATCCTACACATCTTTGGATTGTTAAAGCAGGTCAGAGCATCCAAAAGGGACTCATGCAGATGTAGAGAGAACATTCAAACTCAACATGATCCTACGTCTATTATCCACATTGTATCCACGTAATATAAAAAAGAGAGTTAAAAACAATACACAGACAAACAGATTCGAGTACAAGGTAGCTGCTTCTTGTGCAATTTAGATCCCTGGAGAAAGAGAGCTGCATTATGTGTAGTATGTGTCCAGCAGCAGTGTGAGAGCATTAACAAGACAAACAGCATCAGCATATCCTGTTCGTTAAACCATCTTTTCAGTACAAATGACTCAAGGAGATGTCTTCTTACAAATCAGCTTCCTTTGTCATCCGTTGCTATAAGTTCTAAAACTTAGAGGATTTATTCATGAGCAATGTGGTTACAGAATAATGACATTCATGCAAAATTATATAGAAGTGTTCAGACACTAGTCATCCTTTACGCTGTGGTAAAACTGAGCAGCAGCAGTAATTGAACCTTGTACATTTATTTGTCTTGAGCCCGCTTTTACCCCAGACACACTCATGCACACACACACACACACACGCATGGACATACAATATATAGCTATCGCATTCAAGTAGAAGTAGTTTTTAATACTGCCGTTGAACGATTGCTCTGAAGGCTAGAGGACACAGTCTACGTGACCTATAATAATTGAGTGACGATGATGGTCATCCTTCATGGGCCTCTGAAAGCTTCAGGGCCCTGATGCATTGCACCGGTTAAACTTCCTATACTTACACCAGTGCCAAGCAGCTTTGCTGTTTTGATGAAAGCAACTTGAGAGGAAAGTGCACAGTGCATACAAAAAGCTCCTTTCAAAGAACATCAAGGAACGCTAGAAATCCCCACTGAAGGGAGTAGAAGAGTGTGTTTAGTTCTGGACACTGCCATCTTTACTGCCTGTCTAAAACATTTCAAGGTGGAGTAGTTAAAATCAAGCTCTTCATAAAACCCATGACAAAAGGAAATGAGACACTTTGATAGCAGATGGCAGCAAGCATCTCTCATGTAGGTGTAACCAAAAGAGAACACTGAGCTGACTGAGCAGTTCACTGGAACTGTCTTGTCATATCACTTGTTCTAGCCCAAGGACTTTGCATTTTCAGCAATAAATAGTTAAGTCTGCATTCCTGCCTTGGAGCATGTTCGCCACATTTGGGGACAATCTTAGAGGTACCAGCTTGTCCCTCTCAGTATCCAGGTCTTTAGAGGCAGAGTTAGGCTAGGCCGCACATCTGTCACCGTACTAGCCTGTCACAAATCCTCCCAAAGTTTGGTAGTTTTCTGAGGTGACAGCTACAATAACTAAATCTTCTGAACATTATGTGAACTTTATATTTTTTGGCTGCAAAAGACTCATCTTTAGCGCATTCTATTGCCTTAAGGAGCTTGTTTATGCAGAGAATGTAGTCAAATTAAATGCCAACAGAAGATTGGTGTGAGGTGACGGGTCAGATGGCAGGTGGCAGCAGGAGTAATGTGGAAATAAACACATCTGCTTTGAAAACCTTCTCCATACAGAAATTTACCAGCAGTCTTCGGCAAATTCTTCTTGCATGATTAGTGAGATTAGTTGGATTTAAAGTAAAAATTCCTGAGCAAGCCAATCAGTAATAGGGTGTTATTTTGGCTGTAGGGGTTAATTATGACATGGTAAGTTGTCCTGCTTTGAGATAAAAAGATCAAAGTATGACTTCCTGAATAAAGTCCCATGATAATGCAGAAATGACTGGTGAGGTAACTGAGACATCCTTGACTGGGGCAGAATTCTTACTTCAGGTACGTGACTGCAGACCTTCAACCTTTTCCAGTGTGCTGTGCACTGTGTAATCACTGTATATTGCCAGGAACTGTCTTTTTTCCTCAGACTGTCTCCTCAGGTCTTGAATTGGATGAAGGTATGCTATCATACTTCACGCTTGTTGATCACTCAAATTAGCCTCCCTGACAGTACTCTTTGGCCGGACAGCTTAGATGTCCTGTGCAGAAAATAGATGGGTCTGCCCCTGAAGAAACGATTTGAGAGAAACAACCTCTTGTTGGTGTGATGCCAAAGCAAAGAGTCCTGAATCACATGTGATTTATTCTGCCTTTTGTTATCTAAAAGTGAAATAAAAATGCACCCATATCTAGGCATACATATTCATGCATATGCAAATGTAAAAGCATATACACGCATATGTACACAAACAGTGTGCACAAGAGAAACAAACATCTGTGCTATAATTTTTCAAGTATTGTAACTTTTGAGTTAGTCACGAAACAAATATATACATGAATAAAAAATGTCAAAGTGAATGTCATTTAATGTACACTCAGAACTGTCTGTCCTGTTTAAAAGCCAGGGGCGCAGGTACATCAGAGTCACTTATTTTTACATGAGACCGCAAAGATGCCAGCAGGCCACATGTAGCGTGTATAGGAGAGCCAAATGCTTATTATTTAATGAGACATGCGATTTCCATTTGAAGTCCTCCTGCTATCTTAGGCAATATCATTAAACAGATGTTAAAATATGAAATTAAAGTAATAGTAAGTTAAAAGTGCAAATTTTACGCAATGTACTGGCTTGTTTTATATTTTCTGCATGTATTGGTTGCTTTGCGAAAAGCATTTTAGTACCATGTATTTTAACTACACTGTATTTTTTGTGAAAGTCATGTATTTCTCATAAGGAACAAGCTGGACTTCAGTACAATAAGATGTTCTAATGCTTCTTTCTTCAGATAAAAGGCAACCTCCACTATTGCCATTGTTGTTTTTATATTCACCCACTGCATAGCAATAAAAGGAGTAAATCCAGCGCACAGCATTCAATTTTCAGATTATTCACTCATGACCTTCACACACTCTTCAGGTAATGCATTTTGTCGTCTCACTTCAATCCGTAACGCCAAAGTTAATATCAACAAGTGTCTTGCAAGTAAAAGTCACGATACAGCAGCTTGTTATAATTTGTGACAAACAAATGTAAAAGTTCCTTTTTTACAGTTCTTTTCTTTTTTCTGTTGCATTGACATGCATCAACCAGGGACATGGGTCCATGGCAAATGCTGGCACTGGTGTATGGCTAAAAATCAATGGCACATTTTTGAAACACATTTTATTGTGCAGAGTGCAGCTGCTTCTAGCTGCCCAGAACTTGGCAGAAAAATTACTTTTAAATATGATTTTCTTTTTTTCAAATATTATGAACTGTGAGAGAGTTCCCCATTTGTTTCATTTAAACCAAAGTCACTAATAATATTGTTGATCCCCTTTGAGAAATTCAGTTTTGTGGGTAAAAGGCAGATGGTAAAAAATTCCAAAGACCATTTGCTTGCTCACAGATGCTGGTACAGTAGAGCACATCACTTTGGTGAATTGCCATCAGTTTCAATTGTCCTCACACATTCTGTACTGTACCTTTAAGCTGTACATTGCTTAAAGGTATGGAGATATTTTTTTTATGTACAGAATCCACACAGCTGTATGCACACAGCTATTCACTTCATAGAGTCAAAATTAGTATGTAAATGAAAGATTTTTTTGTTGCCACAAAACACCTCCTTAATAAGGATCTAATAAGCTTTTCAAATGCAATTTAGTCTCATCAGGTTTAGGTTAGAGAGAGATGGCATTGTATTGTATTACTTGCATACATTGTAAAACTTGCATGCAAGTGATTTCTAGTTTGATATTTCAATTGTTGAAGCTGTTTGAGCTGTTTCTATTTTTTCACAGGCTTTTTGGAGGGAGAAGGGCTTCTCTGGGGAAGTAATGGTGGGATCCAGCATCGACTGTCCATTCAATGTTACCTTTGATGCAACAACCCCCAATGGTAATCCTGCTTTGGTAGGCTTTATTTCTGGAAAGCTGGCTCATCGATGGCAATCAAAAGAGGTAACAATTTATCAATTTATCAACTATGTGGGAGAGATAGAATGATTTCTATTTATCTCTACATAACATTAGAGTGTGTGGTCTCTGCCTCTTATACACCAAAACCTATTGCATGCAGATCAGCTTTTATTGTGATTCATTATAATCAAATTTAATTATATAATGCACATAATTGTTAAATAAGCAGCTTAACTGATGCATATGTTTTTTATCATCCGGATGAGGTGCTGTAATTATATCTGAGTTGACAGTGAAAATAAACTAGTTTGCAGAATAGCCTCAAATTGTGGGTGGCCATTATTTAATCAGGAACTATTCCTGATCTTGCAATATGCCTGGTGAGATGTCACAGTTTTCAACAACATAACAATGAAGGCTTGTAATTTTAGTGGACATATATTTATTCAAATTTAAATGTGGGTTTATATTAAATGAAGCCTGTTGAGAATCACCTTTATTTTCCATACATCCTGAATAAGCTGGACATACTAACCATCATATAATGCTTTCTCGCATGTTTTGGTGTAAGCCTGTGAAACATCTCATCTGGAGACAAAGATTAAGCAGTGCGCATTAGTTAAATTATGTTATTGTGTCAAAAGAAATGCTTAGGGTAACATTATGATTATTGCATGAGATTGTACGCCACCTGAGCTCCTAAACGATGGGATGCTCCTCCAAGCTTCTGAGAACTTACCCTGGTAATTAAGATTGGGTAAAGAGGTTTTTTAACCATTGCAACTTTTTTGCCTTTGATTTCTTTGTTTTCCCTAATATCATTTAACGAGGCACCGAGGAACCTTCTGTATATTTATTTTTCTCAAGTGTCAGCTCTTTTCCTAAAATAAGGAATCAATTTCATTTTACACAATAACAATAAGTTGAAGCACCTTCTTGTTATACTAAACAGAACAAACCGTGTGGTATACAATAATATATAAATAAAAACATTTTAATTTTGAATCTAGTGAAATAAATTTAAAAAATGCATGTACATTTATATATATACACCCACACATATACCCATATGGTTATACACCTAGAAAATAACAACTGTCAAGCACTTTGAATTTGCATCTGGGGAAATGTAAGAGACAAGCCTTATAATTGCACATGGATAAAGGTAAAACAGAGACTCAACTCATCATAAAAAAACATAGAACTGCATTATTGTAATGTAAAGTAAGGAGAAAGCAACATGGTAATAGTTATCCACTCTGCAAACAAGTAATCTGATAAGTAATGACCTTATAAACACCTGACTGAATTATTATATTACAGAATCAACCCAGAATCAAGTGCTGATCAAATATTTTCTACCAGATATTTGGTACTGAATTCATGCAGCCTTAATATACCCTTATGCCTTTGTTGCTGCTGCAATGCTCTCTCCTCTCTCTCTCATACATAGTTTTCACACACTCTTACATCCTCTCCTTTCTCTTACTTGCTTTCATATTGTGTTGACATTTTCATTTAGACTCAGTGCTTTTTCCTCACCTCAAAAAAAAAATAATAAAAAATTAATTAAAAAATCCATCCTTGTCTTAACTGTTGTTTTGGCATTTTGGTCGTTAGTCTAACTTGCTACAAAGCATGAGAGTGGTTGTCTTCCTGCTGTGCCATGCTGCACAGGGTGCTAAATAATTAACCCTAACTTGCTACCTTCTGCTTAAGAGAGGAAAATGGTGCTGCTGTATGTGAGGCAAGTGGACAACAAGGTTACATGTACACAATGTCTCCGCCTATTTAAATCAAGACATGCATTTTGTTTTAAGATGTGCATTTCTTTCTTCAGATATACATATGTGTATATAGATCTCTCTCTCTCTCTCTCTCTCTCTCTCTCTCAATAGACGAATCTAGATAGATAGCTAGATAGATAGACAGACAGATAGATAGATAGATAGATAGATAGATAGATAGATAGATAGATAGATAGATAGATAGAT
>JAQMCX010000025.1:6491661-6546149 GCA_029814765.1 Acanthurus leucopareius
GATAGATAGATAGATAGATAGATAGATAGATAGATAGATAGATAGATAGATAGATAGATAGATAGATAGATAGATTGTTAAATTGTGTTGAGTCATACTTTACAAGGCTTTTTTTCTTTTTTTGAAAATATATATACAGAAATTCTCATTCAAAAAGCAATTTGGCACCATGCTTTAACTCACTCTTTGTTCTCCTGTAAGAGTATATTAAGAGACTATGAGTTTCTGCTTTAAATTATTTCACTGCGGGGAAAGGTGAAGCGACATGCAGATGAGGGATCTTAGACAATTTTGCAAAATCTGTCAGCATGTTTTATGGTGATCTGTCCTTTCGGTCCTCCGGCCACAGCCTCTCATGCATAACTCACCATGTGAACTAATACAACCAGGAGCATGTGCTGACCATGCTTGAGTTATTCAAACTGACTGCTGCTTCCTATGTCCAGCTTGGATTTTTTTTTTCTGGAATATGCATATATATTTCAGCAGCTCGCTGTTAAAGTTGTGACTGATGAGCAAGTGTAATGTAAGTAGAGTGTTAGCTCAGGCTGTTCCCTCTGTTTGCAGGTTGGAGAGAGAAAAGAAGCTGTGCTTTCCAGTCTGGTCAAATACCTGGGTCCCGAGGCTGCATCTTTCATCCATTATGAAGAGAAAGTGAGTGGTTCATTGGCAGATGTTGGATACAAATGATAATGTTTTGGTTTGAGGCAAAATTGTGTGGTGCCATTTTTCATGATCAATTTTTTACCCTGAATTACAGAGAGGAGAGCTAAAGTCTGCATCTCTGTCAGCAAAACTGTACCTGATTGATTTGTTTAAAGACTATATAGCATAATGTTTAAAATGGTTACAAAAATTGATAGTTTTACTAATATAATTTCATAGAAGTTTCAGTCTTACAATTATATTAATATATAATAGCCCAAAACTATACTGCAGCACAGACATATGAAACACAGTCCATACTCGAAAGATCTGCCATGGAAATATATAGACTAATGTTACCACAACTGACACTTTTGTATTAACAACGACATTGTCACAGGAAGATGTGAGTTTTGAAATCAGGGACAGAAGGTTATTTCTTTTCTCTTTAAGATGGTAAGGAATGCAATTCATAGACATATGACATTAAAAAAGGTGACTGTCGTTTTCTCCCTGTGCCCCGTAAGGGCATCTTGAGCTTCGGACCAATATAGCATCTAGCAGTATCATTCAAAATATAGAGACTTATTTCTTAATGTGTTTTTAAATGAAAACATGTTAACAAATGGAATGCATTATATTATACTTTTGGAGAGTGGGCATGAAAACCTGCTAGAAGTAAGTATTTCCAGAAGGGGGATATAAGACACATGGGCTTCTGTCAGTGCAGCTCCTGGAAAAAAAAAACATACTACATGCAGTAGAAATCAATCTTGCTTTAATGAAGTGCCACACAGATACAGAGTAGCTTCTTACTGTTGCTATAATACCATAAGTACAGCATGCATTAGTAGGCAGTAAAAGAGCACATTAGTCATGCAGATATATGATTTTGGTCCCTAGACTGCTTTTTCCTTACTTCACTGTTAATCTGCAAGATGGAAAGTTGCCCTGAGGAAGTGTGAGGCAGAGACGTTTGGGGAGACATCATGATTCTACTTGTAGACACTCATTGGAAACAAGTAATTATAGAAAACAATAACAATAACAACTACATAATAAAAAAAAAGATGATGATTAATGAAAAAAAATTAATCGGATAAATTGATGTTACAGTGCTGAGAGACATACTTGACTTGTTTCTATGACAGCCCAATGGGTATCAGAGTTTCTTAATTTTTGATGAAATTCATATTTATTCATATACATTGTTTCATATATACTTTAATTTTTTTTCCGTAGAGGAAAGCTATTAGGTGATTTTGGTATTTAAACATGTACTGCTACATTTCACTGGCCCTGACTTGACTCGACAATCAGTTTTGCGTTTATGAAATGTTTTTTGTTCTGTCTTCCATATATCTTTATTGCCCACTGGCAGCATTTCAAAAGCAGTGTATTTTGCCTGTTAATTTGCTCATATTTTGCTGACTTCATAATGTTTGGTTAAGTTGGCTATGCACATAAATGGCTTCTTTTTTTGTGATTACTATTCAGTACAATTGGGAAATCTGTATGAAATATATATTTCATTTTGAAAACTGAGTCAATTTTCTACACAGTTCATGTTTCTGACTTGCTGCTGTGTTTGGAGCTGCTTTGTGCTGCTTGGTGCCATTTCAGTCGGCTAGCTAGATCAAAGCTGAGAGTCGTTACTGGGCTGCTTTTGCAATGCACATCCAGTGGAAACAAAAGTTATGGTTTAAGTTGCTGGTCGGCTGGAGCAGCTATGTTGCATCAGAAAGAAACACAACTGTGCAGAAATCTGCAGTTTTTTCAGTCAATACATAGTAGGAACTTTATTTGAGTGGAATTACAGTATATGATGCTAATTCTCTGGTAAATAATGATACACTTTGTAATTATATTTAAATTTTGTGTACATTTACACCTCTAGACACATGTTTACAATATCTATTTTTACAGTTAGAGGAATTTTTCAAACTTTGAGTCCAGTCTATAGTGTAGATTTTTGAAGGAACTGCTAATAGTTTACTCAGGTTGTGATGAGTACTCAGTGTTGAATGAAAGGGGACAACATTATCAGACACTGAAAACCCCTGGTCCACAGTGCATGTTTGCATAAACTATGTGAAACAAAATTTAGCTTGATTAGAATAGAGGAGTGCCATTAATTGGCATTCCATTGGCACAAAGCCACGCTTTTGAACTATGCCATAAGATACTACAATGATAATGTCATTTACCTTTACTACATTACAGGATTGGGCCAAGGAAGAATACAATGGGGGCTGCCCTGTTAATTTCATGGTACCAGGTATGCTGACATACTACCACCCTAGCCTGAGGAATCCCTGTGGCAGGTAATCATACCACTAATGACAAATACACCACAGCATCACACTCTAACTTCTCCCAGTAGTCACCTTTCCTATGTGTTGTCACCAGAACAAATGTTTTTGTGTAATGGAATAAACAGGAATGACAGTGTCCACCACACTACACTAATATGTCATATAATATATGAATAAATGGCCCTTTGAAACAGAACAATCATTAATTACTTTAAAGTGTAAACTGAAATTCAATATTACAACAAGAGCATAAGATATAAGCCTACTCTGCTTCCAGCTAATAAAGGACTACATGTGCTCCTTTAGCTGTACTGTTTTTTAAATGGCATTATGATCATATAAAAAATGTATATTGCCTATCTCTTTAATGTGTTATATGTGTTTTAATTGACAAAATCTATTTTTGTCTAGCTGCATTGTTGAAAGCTAACAAAAGGACAGTTATTTAGTTAGGGAAGTCAATGTTTAATGTCACATCCAAAATGGCAACATAGTATATATATTGTCATATATTGGCCTACAAGAAAAATTTGAAACATCAATGCATCAAAATGAAAACGCACACATATGCATTTTTGAATGAGTGGGTGTCTGTATCATTATTACCAAGGTCTCCATTTCTGTCTGTCCAAAGTGCTTACCTAGAGTTTTCAAAATAAAATTCAGCATTCATAGGTCTCATTATAACAAGTTCTAAAACACCAGAGTTGTGTGGAAGCTTGGTATAAACATAGCAAACTTAATTTATTCATTTAAAAAAGTATGAGTGACTCAGGCCTTAATCTTTTGACATAAATCTTGTCATGAGCTAAATTTAGTGTTTGTAATTTTGGTAAGTAGAATCATGGTACAGATGACAGAGATACTGACTGCTGTAGCTTGATGCTCATGCTATTTATGTACCACAGAAACTCATATCTGCACTTCACACCACTAACTAGGTATTACTCACTTGCACACAGTGCCTTCAGATCATTGACATGAGATGTGGGAGTGATTATGCCTGCACTGATACAAATAAGTCCACTCCAAATAAATGGTAAGGAGTCTTTTGGGGTGGTGTTCCCATAGGGAAACCTCCTATAATCCATTTCTAATGGCCTGTTCGGAGATGCACAAAGCTGAACGAATGAGAGCCAGAGGTGGGGAGGGTGATCCAGGTAATGTATTTCCGTAATGACATTAAGTCCATGGGGAACAGAGGAAGCCTATTACATAACGTAACTCAAACAGCAGCACAGGCTGGTAGCCCTTATCCACATTCCTACCCCATATAGTAAATGGATCCTCAAGGACGTACTATGACCTTGACACAAATCCAGCACATGTAATGAAGACAAGACCATGCTTGGTTGACTAAAATGCCGCCGCTTCTCGAAACACACCGAGTCTGACTGCACAATGAATCCCAGTAGTGTCTAGTGGGTTATGTTTTTTTTGGGGGGGACGGCATGAATCTTAATACTGACCACAGAGTTTTTATAATTAGAGCAATTATCCTAGATGGGTACTATGTCTGAGTGGTCAGTATGTGAGATTCTTTCTGAGAGGCCCCCCCAGCTTAATTCTAGGTGTGGTGAGAGATAATGGAGCAGAATGAGTAAGAGAGAAAAGCTGCCAAGAACTGTGAATAAATGGATGTCAGTGGGTTCATGCTTTACTAAGTTAACAGCTGTAAAATGCAGAATAAACATTGCATTTACAAGAGCTGTTTATGAGGATGCTGCACTTTTTCAAGGCAAAATAAAAAAAAACAAAAAAAAACTGGGCTGCTTCTCGCATTGTTTGGATTATTATTACTACCAACAGAAGAGGATTAGTTCATTCAACCTGTGATAGTGCGCAACAGAATAAATTAAAATTCTTTTAAAACTATGAGTATTTTTCAAAGCAGTGGGCTTTTTTGTACAATAATATCTTATGTCTATACTTTGCTATTTTAGAAATTGGTACTGAAAGTGATCATTAGGTTAGATACTGTATCTTGAGTTATGGCACCTTACTCTGTGACTACAAGTGGAGTTCTCCATCTGAGCTGTACAGGCTTAGCAGTTCAACTCCATCAGTCCACACAGTGAAGTCTGCATCCTGTCAGCCATTTCAGGATTAGTCAGTCAGTATTATTAAATCCTTCTTCTTTGTCTCTGTCGTTTGGCATCAACAGTATTGTTTCTAAAATTTTTAGGGCCAACATACCCCTATTCTTTATTAGGCCCCTGAACATCCTCCATCAAATAAAATGTAGGCTAATTGGCTTCCTTAAATATCAATGTTAATAATAGTTCTTCTGACATCATTTAAAACATGCCATTGAATGCTAAATTACAGATTTGATTTAACTGAACACTTAGAGTTTCATCAGCCCTATTTTTGTTTCCCAGGGAGAAAAAAAATTAATGTAAATGAGGTTTGAAATTAAGTTTCCTTCTTACCTGCAGCTGTTGCAGGTCACTGAACATTTCTACCTGGCACTCAATTTATTTCTATCTAACACTTCTGAAATCTATTTAGAAGGCTGTGTTAATAATGAGTCATTCATACCTTACAGAGGAAATATGAAGTTTATTGCGTCCATCATTTCAGCTTAATCTTGACGACTCTTCACCTAAGAATTACATTTTTAAAGTAGAATTTATTGATGTAGGAACACTTTATTTCTTTAAAGCAGGTGACTGAAATTTTTACTTGCCACAGACAAAATTCACCCTGTAAATGGCAGGTGGCAGGTGCCGATTTCATTTAAATGCATGTGAATGGAAATAATAATTATGTGTTTTTATGTGTTAAAAAAATGTATCTATTAGAAATTTGACACAATTAGATTTAATTATTGATTTAAAAGAGCCACCAATTAGACATTAGTGGACATATTATATTAACTTAGCTTTAAAAAAATAGATCACGTTTAGATAAAATGTTTAAAATGAGCAAACTGCTTCCTGCTTGTGCTCTGCCTGTTTTATTGTGTGTGTCTAGATGCTAGGCGTTGAATAGCTTTCACAGAAATCTGACAGCAGAATACCCATCCTGTTCTTCAAGAGCACTTGCCTTTTTTTCTTGAGTCTTATGTGATAAAGATAAGTCCTTGAATGCACCACTACCTCTTTTCTAAGTCAGAAGAATATCCTTGATTTTGGTTTGTTTGTTTGTTTGGTTGTTCAGGGGGTTTTTTTATACAATAATACAGTGTATCTGTGAGAAACCAGTCCTTTCGAGAGAAAGGAACTCTTAATTTTCACCATGAGATATGCCAAGTGTGAGAACATTCATTTTCCTGAGTTGGCACAGTAGAGGCGTAAACCATAACCATTGAGAATACATGTGATTGTGTATAGCATAGACTTGTAATCATGAAAGTATGCAATTAAAGAAACACCTTGACACATCCAACAGGTCAAATCTATTAAACCTGCACTAACCACCCCACAACCCTCCTCCATACATTCTATTTTAAAATGAAGTCTTTGGAGTTTGGTCTCACCTTTACGAGTTGACATTTACATTGACACTTAAAGAAAAATGTTCATCTTTACTTCCTGAATACATTGAAACTACATCATTTTTTGCATGTAAATAATTTTCTGGTTTTCCATCTGATGTCCTCCAGCTGCTCTGCCTCAAATCTTGAGAGAGAGTTTTAATGTTACTTGTTGCTACAGTAAAATCCAACGGCTAACTGTCTCAGGCTCAGCAGCCCCTGAGTGAGCATGGCTGGGCCAGGACTGAACAAATCCTTCTACGCTGACAGAGGCCAGTTTGACAACATGAAATTAGGAACCAAAGTGCTTTAAAGTTACAAAGTTTCCTATTGACAACTCTGTTTTTCTATTTTATATTGTGGCAGCCATTATAGTTAGCTCACATAGTGTCATTTCTTTGGTCAAACTGATCTCTGTCAGTCTTGGAAGCTGGTAAAAGAGGAATTGTTGTTTAGAATCAGGACCAATGTTTAGCTTCATAGCAGGGGGGCTCAATCAGTATCCACAAATATGCATTATGCAGTATCTGGATTTTGTTTCCAAAGGTCCCATTAAAATGTCTAAAAAGCAGCTTGACCCATAATTCAGATTCTGTTGAGTTTTGTGTACTTGTAATCGTGTATATTGATAGGGGAAATCTGTAATTTTATTCAAGGTAAAAGTGTGTTTCTTCTGATCACCTGTCAATAGCAGTATGAAAACATGAGATTATGCGTCATAGAGTGATGAAGGTGGTCAGTGAATGTTACTTAATGGAATGTAAAAGTGGTACTTTTGAAACACCAGAAGTTACAGACTACTTATTGCACTGTTACATTGAGACAAGTAGTTTGACTTTTACATGAACTTATAAAACTGTATAATTTATTGCATTTTATTACTTTTCAATTACTTTTACAACAAATGTTCCAATTGGGTTTCAGATTCATTTTGCAGTTTCATTGCATATCTCCATAACATAAAACTACTTATTCCCCAACACTGACTAAACATAACACAAAGAAAACATCAAGACATTACACAACATTATTTATGTCTGAGTCACATCAGATAGGTTTACATTGGGAGCGGTAGTTGTTTGATCAAGACAACAAATCCCATGATCCCACACTACTTCAGTACAACATCAAAATACAGGCTTTGTTTACATCATTTTGATTGAGACCACTAGAGGCAGAAATGACAAACTTTGTCTTTAAAGCAGATAAAATGATTGTGTCATCTATCTTCCTGGAGACATTAGTGACAAGACTGTACAGCTTTCTGCTTTCTGCTTGCTGTTGACAGGCTGCACCCCTAGGTGAAAAGACTCTGCCATTGTAGTCCGTTTGGCATTAGGTCATCTGGACAGCTACACACACCTTTACCTCTAGTGTTCTGGGCATTAATTGTCACACTTTACACTTTTATGCTTTATTTATGTCAAGTATATCCCAGAGAATGCTTTAGTCAGCGTAATCAAATGGTTGCTTTATGTGACAATGTGGAGCAGTTTCTTTCTAAATCCATTTTGTTCATCTGCTGTTATAGTATCTGACTCAGCCCAATGGGAAATGAGATTAAATTGAACACAGCAGAACAGTTTGTATACAGCAGAGGTCAAAATGATATCCCACCAGCTCAGAGGGATTCTTTTTATCTTTATTCCCAAATCCAGGGATTGGATTAATCACATACTTGTGCATTTTCTGGAATTACCCATGTCAGAGTCTTTAAATGATGTACCACCTTGTCCAAGTGCTTTACCTTCTCAACAATTTACAAAAACAAATTACAGCATTAATTTTGAAGGAGCACTATAGTTGTGTTTGATGCCAGATGATCACTTAACTCTTATCTTAAAATCAGATATTGAAACAAGTCACCAATCAAGTTTCATCTGCACCACAAGGTGGTCTTAAACCTGACAGGCTCCCACTCTATTCATCATAATGCTGCTGCTTATTATACTGTTTACTGCCACCTGCTATTCATGCTGCTTTTATGCTTGTGTTGATTGATTTCTCTCTACACCACTCCTGCCTGTTTTTATTTTTTATTACCATACTTGGTGAATGCATTGCTTTCCTTTTTCATTACCCTTTGTATATGCAGTAGTATATCTCAGTGATTTTTGAGTTTATTACATGCTTTATAAATCCATTTTGGAGCACCATTAAACAAAAGTATACAGCAGTACGTGTCGAAAAGGTCTTATATTTGGGGTGATGTCTGGTAACTTCAACAAAAAGTAAACAGATTTTTAGGACTTTAATACACATTTCATATATATGAATATATACTCATATATATTTCATATATATTCATTTCACATTTCAGGAGACTAATAAGGTGTCAAGATCTCTCAGTATACAAGCAGGTAGTCTGCACGACCAACTCAAGTTGCTGAAAGGTCTTACAGTTTGAGGTTGTGGGACATATGTCTAAAATTGGATCGCAAGGTGTTTTTTAGTGCTTTTTAGTGCTTTTTTAATGGCGACTTTGACACACCCATACTTTACTATTCCAGTTTCTTGTTAGCACTCTTTCACACAAGTAACAATCCTTTGAAATCCTTGCCCTAGCATGCTTTACAACATCAGAGAACTTTTTGTATGTGTAGTCTAAAGCCAGCCCCTTTGTTGTCCAGGCCTCTAACTCTACTTTTCAGATGACATAAATTAATCATCAGGGATACAGGCAAGATTAAAGGTGCCAAAGGGAAGCCCATATACTCCTGTGATGTGTGGTCAGGGCAGACGGCTGGTATAGTAGAGGAGCCTTTAAGCAGGTCGATGAATACATGGGTAGTAGTCTGTTGTACTTGTATTCTATCCTTTAAATGGTGAGTTGGTGTAAATTCTTGTGTCTTAGTGGTATGTAGATGTAAAAAACAGGATAGAACAGCCAGGTAGATTCATCTCTTTAGCTTTTCTTAGAGAGAAGGGATTTATCATTCTCTAAAGATTCCTGTAACAAAAGACAGATGTTAGACAGATGTTATGTGCAATCATAGGTTTCAGAAGCTCAAAGCAGAGCAAACAAGCACAGCTCTAAAATCTCAATAATGTTTTGTTTGGACTAGAGTTCAAGTGAGCTTACAGGTTGATTCATCTCCTTTCAAGAGGCAGGAATCAAAAATTACATATGTGTTTTGTATGCAATATGCCTAAAGATCCTTGTGCATTTTTGCCTACATGCAGTCTGTATTAGCATGCTAATTCCTAAAGGTACACAGAATAACAAGCATTCAAAGAGTTCTGATCATTCAACTCTTTAGTTTTTGTGGGTCCAAAAATATAATCATGCTATTACACTGTTTTCAAATAATCAACTAGAAGAAATTGCTGCTTTCTGTAGAGCACTTTAACCTCCTGGAGGAGGGTCTCTCTTTTATTTGTAGAGTCTGTGAGTGAGTCCTTCAAGACACCTCAAAGGAAAACTGAAGAGCATATCATAACCAAATCAAAGTATCTGCACTACATTACAACATGCCCTCATATTTGATATCTTTTATATCAGCCCAATCCCATCAAGTGGGGCGTCAGAAACTAGCCAGAAGACCAGCCCTTCCATCTGTATCTCAGAGCAGTGGCCTTTCCTTTTCCAATAAACCGACTGTGCAATAAGAGAACTGAGTTTTCTCCTTGCTTCCCTTAAGTGGTATGGTGTGGTTTGAAAAGACAAAGAGATAGGAAGGGCTTGGTTCCCACTCGCCGGGTTACAAGATAGACTTCAAAAAGCTCTTTACCACCCTCCTCACTCGCTCTTGCTTCTCCAATATGAGAAAAGTAGCTAAACTGCAGCTAAAATGCCTCCATTTGGGGGTGAGTGGTGGTGTTTTTGCAATGCCATCAGTAAAAAAGAGGGTAATGCTTCATTTTCACTTCTGCTGCCATTGTCTTGAACCTCTTGGGGGACTGGCAGCTGGCAGCAGCAGCATCCACATCCACATTTTATCTCCCAAGTGTTGACTCCAATGCTTGTTTTTCCCTTTTTATTGCACTATACTGTCACACAATCAAACCTGCAATGCTGCTATCTTGCCAGCATCAAATCCCTGCAGTCTGCAGGCTCCAACCAACATTTAACTGTGACAGAAGTAGGTTCAGCTCCACATGATGAAGACTGATGTTAAAAAAAAAAAAAAAAACTTGAGCACCAGGTGTAGTGATATAAAAGATTTGTAAAGCATCCTTGACTGTATTGTAATCACATGGAGAAGGGTTATGGATGGAGGATTGTATCGTTCTTGAGCTTTTCTAGTGATTGACTGCTACATGATTGAACAGGCTCAGCCTAATTTGCTGAGCATGTACATGCTAATTTCAGTGCTGTTGTGTTAAAGGTTAGACTTTAAACTGTGTAAGTTCCTAAGAGAGGAAATCTTAACTCAGCAGCTCCTCATGTGCACTTCGTAACACTGATGATGCAAATAAGTGTTCATGTGGTCAGACTCTGTATTATTATGCAAAAACGATGCATTTATATCAGTAGAGAATAAAATAAATGTCTCATCTGAAAGCAACCCACAGCTCAGTGTTTGCATATGACTCACTGTTTTTTCTTGACTTACAGGATCCATTGGGCAGGCACAGAGACAGCCACCCAGTGGTGTGGGTACATGAGTGGTGCAGTGCAAGCTGGTCAGCGAGCAGCTCTGGAAGTACTGGCTGAACTCTGTCCCATGACCCTGACCCAGGAGGAGCAGGAAGCGGTGCGGCGCAGCCGAACTGTCAGGGTTCCTCCTGACGGGCAGACACAGTCATCCAAAACATGCCTGACTTTGAGCAGGGCTATCTTCATAACATCACTGACGATCGGTGCTGCTGTCCTAATGGCAAAGCATCAAAATTCACTACTTCAAGTCAAAACTTACCTGGCAGATAAATTTTTTAACAAGCTGGTATAACATGTCTGTGTAGACATGGATGAAAGTCAGAAAGTAAACTGAAAACAGAAAGTAAATGAATTACTTTTTGCCATATGGTTTAAAAAGATCATGTAGTAATAATGATGAATAATAAAAAAAGGAAATCATATCTTAATCTCATAATCTTATAGATGTATTTCAAATTTGAAGATTAAATAAAAGTTTCACCAGGCTTTGGAGTCAATTTTAAATAGAGGCCATTCTGTGTAATTACATGTCATGTGATGCATGATATTGGTACCTTAAAGGCTTTTTTCCAGTAAGCTTACACTGTTTAACTGCAAGTATAAATTATTTTAGGCCTGTTGGAGGATACACTCATAGAACTGATGTTAGATTCAGTAACAACTGTCTGAAGTAACCCTAACCCTAAAAAAAAATAAAAGTATAAGTTTCCAGGTGTTTTTTCTTTTTTATTTCAATAGATTGAGGGTTCCATGACATACTTTTACATAACAGTCATGTACTTAAAACCTACAGAAATCAAACTGGAGATGTTTGCAGTCTTATGAGCATCTTATATCCTATTTGCCTTTTTAACATTTAGAATTGTTACCATTAAATTTAAGTTATGATTGTAAGCTTTGGGCTTCAGAGTGATCTTGCTGTATTTAAACCATTTTTTTGCAAACGGAGCTCTCATGCTGCATGCCTTGCTTTGTTTCCCAAAGTGCCATAAAACCTGCTTGAGAGGTTTGGAGCACAGCCACACTCGTGTTTGTTCGCCCACGAAACCACCAACAGACGTTTGAAGAAGCGTATGATGGATGAACCAGTCACACAAAGATAACGTCCCAGTGAAAATTTTTAATCGCTATCAGTTGATTGCACAGTTGATTTTAAGGATTTTTGTCAGTCCCATGTTTCTCCTAGAGAGTGTCTCAGTGCCCACTGATCGCTGGATTGTAGTCTGTGATTTCATTTGATGCCATAGCTTGATATTTGTCTTTTTATCACCAGCTTGCACTCTGAATCAGCTGCCTGGTCTCCCTGGTTTCATTTAAGCTTGTACAAACTGGATCAAGACCAGTGGCTCAGCATCTCCAATCGTTTGAGGTCATTTCACATTTTTGCCATTTTTGTTTGACACCAAATGGTTCTGTGGATCTGAGTTTCCAAACTAATGTAAAATACAAAAGATGTGGAGGTGTTGCCTTTTTTTGTTGGTAAATGTTAAGGGGGAGATTTACTAGTTACTATAATATGAATATATATTATTACAACAGCAGACAGGATCATTAAAATAGCCATGGCAAAGTCAGTCTGTTGGTCCAAAGGGATGATTTTTTTAACAGCCAATTAATCAGTGTGATGTTAGCGTTTAAATGTGATGTTAGACTAGTCCATGCAAGGCAAAATAGCTAAATTAAAGCTGGTTGTTTAAAGTTTTTGATATGGTACAGACTGATTTGCAGTATAACCCTTTTTCAGGAGGGGGCACTTGAGCACCTGCAGCACCACTTCTTTTCATGGCCCTCTACAGTTAAGCTTTTCAAAACCTTTGTTGTTAAAAGTAGTGCAAGGTTTCCGGGGAATATGAACAGCTGAGAAATGTCAGAAAAAGCGGCAGCAACAGTCATCTTTGTTAAACAGGCTATTTTCATATTTTAACACTATCACCTTAAAGCATTCTGAAATTTATAATCACAAATAATATTTTTAGGCTTTAAATTTTTGGTAATGTCACAGTGAAAGGCACATTAATAAATAGCCGCCAGTATTCTCTTATAATACAAAGTCGTATTTTTAAGAGAGAATACATTTTGTGTTTCATGACCCAAAAAGCAAAGTGTTTGCTTGATACTTTCATGCTTTCAAGATAAAGGTGGTGTGCAGGTTTGAATACCCATTATACAAAACACAGACTGCCATGTTTCCCTTTCATGCTGTACTCTGCACAGTGGACTGTGTATTTGTGACATTTTTGTCCACTTTTTTTTTACATATTCAGAAAGAGATTTTTAGTTGCTCTCCTGGTAATGTTGGTGCGATTACTGCTCCCTCTGTAAACACCTGTCCTAACGCTTGCCTTAGTGTTTGCCTTCAGGCAATTGCACCAACTTAAAAAATTCATAGAGTACAGTGCAGTGTAATCCATATTTGTGATCATAAAATTGCTCTTTCCTCAGAACTAAAATCATAGGCGGTTTGACTTCTTCCCCTTATTTTGGAGCATAAACGCTTAAAAAAAAATTAAGCACACGTTCTTGACATCATACTATATGTTATACTGACTTCCAGCTGGTCAATCCTGTGATAATAAGATTACCAATGAAATGCAATTCAGCAGCCCTGCAATAAGTACAGCTTCGTAAAACCTATAATGTACATTTATTTTAAATTATGTCAGCAAGGGGTTGATTCCACTCTGGCAATTGTGTAAAGACTGCATTTTGTTGCCTTGTTCTGCAAGTACCCTATCAAGTGCCTTTCATTTAATGTTGGCAAGGGTTTACTTATTGCTACTTCCCCTCTTTGCCAAGGCTGCTTTCCTCTATTTAACATACAGCATGTCATGATTTTAAAGGCTGCTTTGAAAACTTAATGAGTTATTTTTGCAGATGCCTTTGCAGCCATTGTGTAGTTGCTATGGAATGAAAGGGTTTTTTTCTGGTTTGTTTTGTTTTTTCGTAATATGTTCATACTGCATGATTTCTGCAGCAACAATTGAATTCTGTGTCCAGTGCCAACCCTCAACAGTGTTCTTTATTTAGTGATGAAAACAATTACATTGTGGAACGGAGGGGGTTGATAGGCATACAGTACATCCAACTTTCATGCTGGTATTCACATACCATCTGGACCTATAAATAAAAGTTTTCACCAATTTTAGCATTGTACTCTTTGTGGGAGAGTCATGATGGACAGTGAAAGAAAGAAAGGATCAAAATGAATAAAATAAAGCAGAACCAGAGACATTGTGGAAAATTCTGTGTGTTGTTTTTGCTTCAAAAACTTGAGCCTGCAACACATCACAGCAGCCAAGAGTTAGTTCATAGTTACTGGTGTGTTGTGCTTGGAGCAGGTAACGTAGCCTCAAGCAGCTAGCCCTGAACCACCACGAGCTATGGTTTTTTTAGAGGTCAGGTAGGTTAACTTCTTTTAAAGAAGCATTCCACATTTTTTCAGCATTTAAATTTGTAGTCTTCAGGCCAAACAGACACTGGCATCCCTTTGGACAATTAAACACATTTTACACAGCTCTGAGGGAACAAGAAGATTAAAATAGTTTTTTCCCCTCTTTCACAAGCACTCCCCAAGGCCTGTAAAAATATTTTGCTGTTTAATATGTGACTGCCCTTTTAATGCAGACTTTTTTAAACCTTGACCCATAATCCCACCTCCCTCAACCTTAAACCAGTGTTTTGGCTGTCTGACCCTAACCATAACTCCATGCCCTATAGCTACAACACATATATTCTCAAATTATTTAGCATTTACATTACAAAATACAGCATTTTACATAATAAGGATTTTTTATAATTGACTTGTATCAACATTTGACAAATTCTAGCTTCACAATTTTTTCGGAGTGTTTTTTTTTCAGTGACTATTAGACAACTCGTGGAAGCAACAAAGTCATGCAGGGCAGTAGATTGTTTCGTCTTGTGGATAAAACTGCATGAGCCAAGCATAGAATGACAACACATAAAGAAAAAGTGATTTTATCATTACCAATTTATTGCACAGTTAATTGAAAAGATTTTTGTCAGTCCCTGTTTCTCTCCCAGAGACTATCTCAAACACCCACTGATCCTCAAAAAGTAGCCTGGTGACATGACTTACCACATGGCTTACTTTGTCTTTTTTATCACTTGCTTGCACTAGATCAACTGCCTGCTCTCTCTGGTTTGGTTAAAGCCTGTCCAGGCTGAATCAAGACCAGCAAGTCAACATCTCTCTGCAAATACAGCAGTGTCTGCACAGTGACAACTCCGACAGGCAGATCTCAATTCAGATTCCCCACATAGGGACATGCATAAAACAATAGCGAGAGCAACAAGGTGTATAAAAAGCCTCAGCAACTGATGTACAAGAAGAAATGACCAAGCTGTCAGGCGTTCAAGGGCATTCAGACCAAATCAGAGCCAACATTCATGAATGCACAATAGAATCAAGTGCAGACACACATCCGAGAAAGCAAAGCAAACATTACAAGTGCTTTTCCCAACACCACACGATCTATTATACCCACAGTTCAGCACCAAGGACAGTGACCATGTAAGTAAACAGAGGAAAACAGACAGATGTGAATGTAAGCAATGTACAAAAATATGAGGCACAGTGTTAGCACAATATCAATAGTTGGAAAAAAGCTTCACTTATCAATCATAGCAGTGAGTGTCCCATGTCTTGTCCAGCCTTGTGTCCAGTTTCGTTCTAAATGCTCTTCAAGGTCAGCTGCACCAACTGCGCCTCCATGAGTGACTTTACTTGTTGAAGCTGTAATAATCTTGGTTTGGTTTGCCAGTTCTTAACCATCTTTGGAGCAACGACAGCAGTCCAGACTGAAGCAGCTGGTGGAGGTGGAGGAGGCGAGTTAATGAGCTGCATCTGTCCACTACTAGCCGCTGAGGTGTTAGCTTAGCTGGAACTGATAAGGGAGGAGATTAAATTGCTTTTAACAACAATTCGTGGCACGCATGATATGTCTCATGTCAGGGTCTGTTAGGAGCATCGGTCATGCACATCCTGGGAAATAAATGCAATGTATGCAATGTAAATATGAACAGTTGGGGACAGTATAGGCAACAATGGTGTGTTGCTTGAAGGCAAGCTGAAAGTGACAAAAGTAACTGCTATTAACTGACTGTATGTGTTGTTTGGCAGACATTTAAAAATTCTGGTGATGTTTTTCATCACCAGTGTCTCACACTGGCAGAACAAGGAAAACACGATGGCCACTGGCACAATACCTGTTATTTAGGGGCATTAAATACAATCAGTCAGCATCGGTCTATGATAGCACAGCTGTTGTTTTTCTGCCGCAATCTCACAGTCAAAAAATACTAACAACAAGATGGGGATATGTTAATTACTCATATGATACAAATCCAAACGCTCTGAGTTACCTTGTGTGCCCTCTAGTGGTATCCTCTAATATCAAGTTTACACATATGCAAATATGTATAAACTTTAAATTACAGAGAGGTAAACAAGAGGCTGCACTCTGGTCGTCAAGAGTACTAAGAACTCCCATCTTTACTGAAGTAATGGGTTCAATGGAACATAAAGTTTGACTGTTGTGTTTTCTTGAAGCGACAAAAAAACAACAGGTGTCAGAAGAAAACTGAACACTTAACTTTATTTTAAAGGGTTTTTTTTACTCTCCAGCATAACAGTGCTTGCTAGCTATTGCTAAGATGAATGCCTCCCAGTCCAAGAACCACCTAAATGACAGTTAACTTCTGAGAATCATCTCAAACCACTTCAAACTTTTTAGACTTAACTTGAAATAAAATGTTATAATAGATAATAGATGCGGGTCTTAATAAAGACTTTGTTTATTCCTTTCCTATAACTTGTTTTATGGTGATACCTCATGTGGGTTTATTTGTTGGGTTTTTTTCTGTTTGTGTCTTTCATACTCTGTATTTCGTATGCTGTAGCCTCATGAATTGTAGAACTGTGGTGCAGTGTAGCCTACATTTCTGTCTATCTGGGATCATTTTCTCTGAATTGAGCACTTGCTCTTTCCATTGTGTGGTGAGTCACAAATGTAATTCTCTTGTTATTTCTTAGACCTGTTTCTGACTTGTTTTTTTCTGACTTCTGGTTAGTCACCCTAATGAAGGCCTATGCGCTGCAATAGGTATATGTCTTTTTTTATTTTTTCCATGAATTAGCCACACCAATAAGGGCTTACTGCTTTGACAATCTGCTTCCTTTCCTGCCATCGTACTTCTTTATACAAGGAAATGGTTGAAAAAATCATTACAGACCTGTACAGGACATTGGTCTATAGTCTAACACAACATTCCCCAGTGCTCTATCTGCTCCTATTATCAAATCCAGTGGTCTGCATATCCAAAATCAAAGTTGTTTAAGTATTTATATAGGCCTAATCCACAACTACTGTTTATAGCAGTGTTTTTTCCTACCTTTGCTCTCAAAAAAAGAGTTTAATCAAGAAGTGTTTTAAAAAAAAGACCTCAGAAACACAAGTAAAGTGCAGTCAAGACCATGCCAAAGTAACATGCAGCAATTAAACCTAACCCTTAAGTTGTATAGGCCAATCAGAAGCATAAAGAAGCCATTAGCTCCAGGCTACGTGCAATTAGAGATCTGACTGGTCCTCATCCAAAATCTGCTACTTTGGTGGCAGGGATAGTCTTACTGGAGTGTTAAATTATGTTGTAACCTCTGTAACACACTTCAGTGCCTCTTTAGCTTGATGTGGAGGAACTACCTCAATAATGTGGTGCTGTTGTAGTGCTCTTTCCTCTAAAAATGAATGCTATACACATGCTGTTATATGATTTATCACTTTTTGGACAAACATGCACAATCTGAAGTTCTGTTCTAGAGTTTTGCCTACAGTGACCTGTACAGATATGAGACGAGTCACAAAAACAACCACATTTTGGATGTGAAGGTTTTCTGTCGCTTCATTTATCTAATTAGCTTTTTTTTTTTTGTTCCACCACTTGTAAATATTGACTAAAAGTGTCCAAAAGCCTCCACACAAGTGAGTCACATTAAGGTCAATGCTTATTAGCAGTGTGTGTCAGCTTTAATGGAGGCCTGATGTTGTTTTCATGAGGAATATTTTGAGGTAACATAACCCAAGGTAGAGGGTTCAGCAAAAGCAAAAGCAGTTGCTACATGAGTTTCAAGGGCATCATTCACAAATCCTGAAATGACCATTTTTACTGTGGCAGGAGGACAGTTTTACAAAATAAAAACGGCAGGACACATTCCTACCACAATCGATCGGAGCTGATGAAGAAAAGCAGTGATCACAAGTGGAACCTCAGACTCAAGGAGAGAAAAATAATGTCCTTATCTTTTCAGCAATAATTTATATTTTTAGACCATGTTCCTGCATAGACTACATCTTATTCAAAAGTGTTTTCCTTTTCCTCCTGGGAGACATGCCTTGAAGTCTGATGAGGGCAGATTAATGGCTAATAAAATGAGACAAGATTATTGAGGAATGAAAAGAGCAGATTGTCACATTGGAGATTTTTATATTGGGTTCTTTTATCCCTTTTAGACCATTTAATGTAATATCAAATGCCCAAAGGAGACATGGGTAATGGCACATTTTTCAAACTATTAGTATATGTCATAGATTGAAAAATGGAAATGATCAAAAATTGATCTTTATCCCATCGTGATTGATGTTTAAATGTGCAGTAGATTTGATTTCATGTTGATATATTTATAGATTTCTGCTGGGTAAATATTTCTGCACAGCTCTAGTATAATTTTTTGATATATTCATGGAGACAAATAACTGGAGAAACATAAAAAATGCAGAAGCTTCCATTGCATCACAACAATAAAACAATTAAAATCTTATGCTTGTTAATTTTGTTTGCCATGCTCTGTGACATACAAACAAGACTGTGCAGGTTCAGTTGAGCTCAAACAAAAAGTGCTTAAACTTTCAGAGAGGGTTCAAACAGCAAGGAATCACAAAATGGTTAGATAAGTATGAAAATAAACTAACTTGTCAACCATCTGTATGTGTACATGCACCGTAAAAAGGTGCCTGAAGCTCAGCAGGAAGATGATCTCAAGCTGCTCCGTGAATGTGTGAACAGGATGTGAGGCAAACACATGCTCATATTTTCACCCATGTGTACGTAATACACAATTATATATCCCAGTTATTTATGGACTGCGACAGACAAGTGGTTTCTAAGTGCCAAGTGTGTGGTAGAATAGACTCTAGCTCTCTGTGACCCTGAACAGATGAATGTCTGTGTGGATGGATATATATCAATTTTAACATGAATCAATAACCACCAAGACAATATAAATTTATTTGTAAAGAAAAGAATATGAAAGAAATGTTCCTGGAATGAATTTAAAAAGCCACTCAGTTATCCATGCATTGTATTTTCAACCAAACAGAACAGCACTCTGACAATATTTCCTGTGCGCCCTCTACTGATGCATGATGCTCTTTTTTTCCATTCAAAATCTATAACAAGCCACTAGCTGTCAAACCACCTCAAGACATACTAAGGTTATTTAACTCTAGGTTGGATTCTGAAAGCAGAGATATCTACAATAACAACTCTTTCTAGAGGTATATTTTCCTAATTTCATGTTCAGTATTTTCGCTGATATTTAAATAAAACAAAAAATAATGGTTAGCTATGAAAACACAGTTAATAGCCACTAAGAACTGGACCTAAATTTAGACTTACTTCTTATTCCCAGCATGCCAGTTTATCCTTGAAACCGTTAAGAGTTTGTACAACAAAACAATCTTAACTTTCAACAATGGCATACATTCTTTATGATCTAGAAGAGTTGGTACGAGGGTCATCTTGTGACCAACTGAAACTCACATGCTTCAATTGCACGTCTTTACAGTATTATGGTCGCCTATTAAGCCATTAAATATTAAGTCAAGAGCACTCATAAATAAGTATGTAACACTTTTAATAATGCACAGCAGCAGAAGGAAACTGAATCGTTTCAGCCCCAGGCTTTCTCCAGTGTTACTGAGACCTTTGTGGGAGCCCTATTAAATGATGTCCAACTCACTGGTGATTAACAACCAGTGAACACACACCATTAAAAACCACAAACCACATGGTGAGCAAAGATAGTGGAAAGATAGTAATAAATAATGAAGAAATATATCACACTCTGTTCTTGCGACAACCAGGGTGAGTACATGATCGATTTATATACTAAAAATAAAATTGTACATGTAACTCCTTATGTGCAGGACTACAAAAATATACAAAAAACATAGTATTAAAAACCAGTACCACTGATATGACTTGAAGAATATTAACATGGAAAAAAGAAGAATTGTTCTGTTTGCAACTTTAGAATTGTTATATTAGCAACCAGATATGTGATCAATTGATTTATATACAGAGAATAAGAAAATGCGTGTCTGTACAGTATATGTCCATGTTAATTCTTTGCCTTATAGAGTCTTTAACAGTTAAGCACAGTCAAAACATTTGCATTATACACATTACAAGTTTGCTGTAATAGGATTTAAGAACCTATTGTGTACTGCAGTATGCAAATGCATTTTATTGGCTCCCTGGTTGTTCATTCACAGGACTCAGCTCCAACTCCAAGTCTAATTTATCTGTAATATGCCTCCCTTTTGAGACACATTTGATTTTAGCATGTTTGCACAATATCATTGCTATCTAGATAAGACCCAGCTCTCTTTTCCCTTGACTGTTCCATATTTTAACAGATAATTGTTTAAAATTTTCTTATAGCATGACATAGTGGGAGGCATCCCGCAGTGAGGGTCAGAATTAAATAGATTGTCACTATAGGTTCTGAGAATGTGAAAGATGTCATACACAATGATTTGACCTTTGATCAAGTTTTATAGAAAAGTGAGATTAGTAGAGATTTCTTCAGTTTAGACCACTGTTGGAAGAAATTTTATATAAAGTAATCCAGTAACTCTGCTTCTTTCTGGTGTGCCTAGATATGCAACCAATTACTTCTGAAGAAAAACACACTTCCTAAATTTTTTAAAAAGATGGTAAACGGGGGCAGCCAATTGCCTGGTCACCCATCATTATGGGGGCTTATGGCAGGTCAGGTGATATGAGCTTGTTTCATGGTGATTGTAATATTTCTCATCTAAAACAAAGAAGCTTGGGTCCATTAAATGTTATTAATTCCTACCTACTGTAGGAAGGTATGCTAACATGTACATCAAACATCATCTGGGTCTTCTTTATCAAATCCTTCTGTCCAACCCAGACAATACAAAAACAGCTTGCAGGTAGCAAAAGTTGCTGTTTTTTCCCCCTTGTAACTAATTACTTTTATATTCAAGTTAGTGATTTAAGTCACTAGTACTAAATTAATTCCAGTAAGAAGTCAGAAAGACTTGCTCTCAGAAATATCTGGATAAAAGGTATCATATTTGCTGAAGGTTACTCCTCTTTCAGCATTATTATTTGTTTCCTTTCCTAGTCTTGTCTAAAGCTGCTGCAGAATACTGCTTCAAAACCCTTGCTATCATGATTTGACCTCACTGCTGGTTTGACTCTGTGATGACTTTATTTTTAGTTAGCTCACAGAAAACTCTTAGTTCCACTGAGAGATCAGGCTTTTGAAGTTGCAAGGCAAAGACTGTGGAAAAGTTGTTATTAAATAAAATCTGTAAAACTTTTATTCTTGAGCAATATTATATAAGTTGGATTGACTGTGTTATGTATTTATGTTTGTGTTGTGCATTAATGATTGATCTGTTTTCAACTTTAGATTTATTTCTTATTTTACAGCAATTTATAGCAAAAACCATAGTTGTTTCCTACTTTGACTTCAAGCTAACCTTGACTTCTTTTGGACCTCCATACCAGAACTATTTATTTTTGCTTTCATCTAGCCTCTGTGGAATAAATAATATGCAGTTATTTTTTTTTTAAGTTCCCATGGTTTTTCATGCATATACTAATAATTCTAGTCTCATTTCAAACACTCCAGTCTCCCAAATTCAGTCTTTTTTCATTGTGTAAAAATGCTGATGACAGATGGTGCCCTGGAGAGCAGCAAGAATGTCACACTGTCTCAAAAAAACTGTCCAGAGGCATCACTTAATAAAGTGTACTTGTAATGTGCACGCTAATCTCAAACACTTGTCTCTGAAGTGAGAACAGCAACATTTTCCCAGGGACCTGCTATTAACAAAAAGATAATAGAAATTAGGTAGATTTGGTTCACGTATTAAGCTTAACATAGCCTATTAGCAGGTAACGAAGCTAACAGCATGATGCGATTGTCCTTATATTATAAAAACAACAATATATTATATTGTTGGTACACACAGCTGTGACTGTCTGACGACGAAAAGTAAAGTCTGGTTGACATACCACAAGGGGGCGTACTGTGGCTATTACTCAGTCAAGCAACGAATGTGTTGGCATGCTCTCCCAAAGCGATGTGGCCGAAATTTGTCCTGCTGTGAAATCGCATACTACAAACCACGCCCTCACCCCCGGTGGAGTTGGCTTTGATGGGGCGTGGTTTAGACTGACCGCGACTCCGCGAGGCCGCAGGTGGGTATTCTGGTGGGGCTGTGATCTCATGGCGATGGCCTCGGAGGACGAAAAAAATGGGAAGAAATAATCACTTTTCAGGTTTAAGTTGGAGGATGGGATAGGTGAAAACACGGCACGCCCAACTGTGGGACACTATCGGAGAAAAAAAGTGACAGATAAGCGTAGCTTTGTTACATTAACCTCAGAAAATTGTAAACCTTAAACCCGCTTAAAACTGAAGGATAACATTGCAGCAGGCTTGGCACGTGGACGCATGCGTTTGTCTGTCAGAGCTGACAGAGCTCACCTGTTGAGACAGCTTCTCATTTGGAAGTAAAACAATGACCCGACAGAAGTGGTGAGTGGTACACAGTCACACACACCTCCATATACAGATTATTGCACGTATCTAGAGAAGATTAGGTCACACACTCATACTTTATGAAGAATGAAGCTAGAAGCTAGTCTTCATCTGATCAGTTACGAGCACATGTAGCAGCAACGCAACAGTGATGTTCGAGGGTGTGTTTGTAAAACAATTATTTCAGCACTGAATAAGATCATTTCAAGGGTTGAAAGAGACACATTTCAAAAATTCCAAAATAAAAATAATTTATCAACTACCTAACTAATTCTAAATCCTTTAATGATCCACTTGAACTTATAGAAAGTTAAGGTAAGACTCATACAACATCTAACTAGGCCAACATAGAAGATTTTTGGTTAATTTAATCATTTAAGGGCTGAATACTCAGTGATACTGACTGGAGCAACTTCAGTGAAACCCTTAATTAGATGTCAGTTTCAAAAATTTTATTTGAAGGTTTTCAGGTTTTTTTTAAGAGGACATGAGAACTGCACAAGTGCTAGAAGATGCCGAGAGACACAGTATCTACAGTCAAACCTGATAATCTTATTATCTTTCAGCAAACAGAGTGATATAAGTGCACACATGGACATTTTGTAAGAAGATACTGAAAATTATTCAGATTCAGATTTAAGATGATACATTTACTTTGTATCTGCTTAGTAAAAGTGCTTAGCCATTCTGTTCTCAAGTTCAAGAAGGTGAAGTTCACTACACAAATAAAAGACAACGTGTACGATTTTAAATAAATTTGTCTGGGTTGAAATGTTTGCTGAACACTCAGAATCAGTATGTACTCTATTATCTTGGTCCACATGTTTTTTAGTCTAATTCTAAAGAAATTCAACAAAGAAATAGACTCTTTGTCTCACTCTTTTCCGTTTCCCTGAGGTAATAAGTTGTAAATGAGGGCTGTTAGATTATGTTATGGATAAATATCAAAATGATATATTTGCAAGTATTGACAACCATCCCCACTTTTGTTATATCCTGTTGAATGACAGCAAACATTATACTGTCATGCTGTGAACACACCATCAGATACCTTACTCTCATAGTGTGTAAACAATAGCACGTAGTCTACCTGTCTCCTCGCACCAGGACTCTATTTCTGTTGCAATTTTGTTTTATTTTCTCATTTTTGCCTGTTCCTAGTCTCTTAGACACCTACTGGCTCATAATTATGCGTTTTTACTCCGTGTTATGTGAATGAATTAACATTTACAGCCTTTGTAGTGTCAAAACTAACATTTGGATCCCTTCAGTTATGAATTTTAACCTGACTGCCCTCCCGTCGCTTTTGTCATTTGCAGTTTGTGGTTTTTGGCTGCATAAGCAGAATTCGCTCACAAACAACTCCAGAAGTCACTGTACTTTGTGCATGTGTATATATTTATGTAAATCTACTCTGTTCATCTTTTTTCAAAACATTGACTCACTGGAATAACCGGCAAATTTTACTCTTGATGGTGTAGAGGCAGACGACACGTCTTGCTACAGTAACATGCCACCATGTATTGACTACATGTCCAGCGTGCCCTTTTTGCAAAATTGCAGCATATTTAAATGATCGTTTCCTTTGAGACTGTCCTCTTATGAACGGGCTGTTAAACGTGAGTGGGTGGTCATAGTCGCATCTCACTTTAACTGCCACTTAGAGCCAGAGACTGAGTAATTATAAATTTTCTTAACCCTGTTTTAATCACCTTAATTTTTAAAAAGATTGATTTAGCCTCAGAGTGTCAGAGATCATTACTTTATTTAAATGAAGCAGGAACTGCTTTTGCTAGCATCTGTAGCCTATTATCAAGTGCCTTGGCTCTGTTTAGTCAATCTGTGTCACCTGCAAGGGTGGAACATTGGTTTTAAAAAGCGAGGGTGGCATGGAGGGTAATGTTGGCATGTGTGCATGCGTTAATCATATTCCCAGCTTTTTCAAAACAACACATTATGATAACAATAGTCATCATGCCTACTCTTATTATTCTGCCTGAAAAAAAATGGTAAATACACATCAGAGAAAGACATCTTGGACCCTTAAACCTATAACACCACTTAGTATCTCACACACACCTTCTTACTTTCATCTATTCATACTTAAATTTTGTATTTAAAATAGTAAAACACCGATTGTTCAATTGCAGTTATCGACTGCCTGTGACTCACAGCATGAGTGTGTGTCCTCTTAATACTGCACCCATGTATGCTAGTGTTGCACGCTGGGAGGAATTTTCCAACAAATGAATTTAAAATTAGCACAACTGTGACCCAGCTGTAGAAACTGCTGTGCTCCTGTTTAGCAGTCGACCCTCCTGCTCCACTCAGCTGTATTTTTACCAGTGTACTGGTGGTCATCTGCTGCTTGTCATGACACTTCATAAAATGGGACTTTCTCCTCCAAAGCATAAATTTTTATTGTAATATCCGCAAATTGATATTAATCTGCTGTTGACTTTTCTTAGCCTGCAGCTGCACATCAAGTAAATCGTTCGCTTTGGTTTTATCCATCTGTGTTCAAACTGGTATAGATATGCGGAGTTCAGGTTAGGTGGGGTTATTGGAGGTGCAAAGCTTACAGGCAATAATGAGGGTAAAACAGCATGACAGATCTTTCTGAGGCGGTCTTCTCTCTGCTCTGTGCAACCAGTTCACACTCACAACGCTACCAGTGCTGGTTTAAAACAGGCCCGACTGCACTGGGGGTTCAGGTTAACTGTTAATGATGATGTTTTGCTCCCTTTATTTATAGCATCAAATAATCAAACCTATCAAAAATGTGCCATCTGCTAACATGGAGCGGTGTAGTTTATGACCCATACTGCAGCGAAACTGGGGGCAATTGAAATGCTTTTACTTTTCTTTTGAGGAGCTATCATGTCATCTTTCTTTTCACAGTCAATTATTTAATATTATATTTAATAATACAGTTCTTTCTGATTGTGCTCTTTCTTCCCTGATGCCTATTTTGTTCATTTTAGGGGGAGGCTCACTATTTTGTCTCATCTTAGCTCAGAGGGCTAACATCTGTCAGGGTCTGAAGGAGGCTGAACAGTACATAGGCGCTGTGATGGATGCTGAGGATTGTTATGTGGTTTGGCTGTGGTCTAAGAACCTGTGATAAATTGGCAAAAAAAACATGTCCTTCGTTTCCATGGCACTGTTTGCTCATTCTGTTTGAAGATTTAAAGGCGGAAACAGGAGAAAGCATCAGATCAGCAGTTGGCGTGATGGTATCAGAGATGATCTCAACAAGAACCCTGCAGTCCCCGAGTCAGGAGCAGATGGCTATAGCACATTATCTGTTGAACGCCACTCCTGGTGTGGGTTGCAGCGAAGTGACTGTTTTGAAATAACTAGTGCTTGCATAAAGGGTCGCCATTCATTCGATGATGGAGTTTGGTATTTTTGCGTCTAACTCATTCCTCTCGAGCAGCCGCTGACTAATTGCTCCGACAGTCATAATTAAAGAAAGCCACCCAGCGTGCAGCACTCCAAGTTGGAGATTATATGAGGTTATAAGTGGTTTGGGATCATTCCTAGAAAGGCAAATGCATCCCTGTTTAAAGAAAAACCCCTGGCTCCTGAATGAAACTTCACATTGGAATGTCAAATCAAATTAACATGCCTCACATGAAAAGAATGATTCGTTGGTGAGTCAGGCGCCGTCAGGTCAGGCAAAGTTATTAGCGGCACATTTGTTTGAAGCGAGGAGGAGGAGGAGGAACACAGGAATCAAAGGAGTTGTTTTGCTGTTTTCTTTCATGGCTTTGCCAATCAGAAAAAAAATCTTCTAAGGGATGAAACACTATACATCAAGGCTCAAAAGGGTTGGTGATGTATGCTATTTTTTCTTACTCCAGAATGGTCTGTCTGGATGCCCTCTCTACCAGAAGCTTCTCTCTAAAATGCTCCTGAAATTTTTGATAGAGGTTTGACATTTTCCTCCTTTGCATTAATTGTGATCTGCATTGCAGCGTGCCATAGAATCTGACCATCTCTCAAGTAGCCATGAAGTGATGCGATCATCTCTTCCTTATTAAACTATCTTTGTCTGAAATTTAGCTTCAGCTCAATATTGTTACCCAATGACTCGCTTAGCTCATATGTGCATGATTTTACTTCAAAAGCTTTTACGCAAATTAAGCTATCCAACCCTGTCATTTAACCTGAGATGATAGATGGAAACAATGTCTGAAAGTTGTGTTTACATTGTCATGAGAGCGGCTTCATAAATCTTACATCACTGTGTGTTGCTTCAGTATCACATCTTCTTCTTGGGGGCTTTCTGTGGAAGCGTTATAGACCGCCAACTGTTTGGACTCAGGTCAACAGGGAGCCCAAGCCACATGAATTATGCATGGTGTCTGCTCGCAGGCATACAGCCCTGTCTGTGCTGCCACTGCACGCAGCGCCAGAGACGGAGACTGAGTAACGGAGATCATAGAGAACAGCAGCGGATAAGACAGATACACAGAAAGGACATAGGGCAACAGGGAAATACAGAAGATAACAGCAAGCACAGAGATGTACAGCATGACAGCCAAAAAGAGAATAGATATTTTAGGGACCAGTTCACTCAAATTCTGAAAGATATTCGTAATGCAGCACTGCCAGGGCTGCAGCTAGTAACTGTTTACATTATAAGTCATTAGCTTTCAGTTGATTTAGTGTTCATTTTATCAAATAAACCCTTACAAATTTACCAGATCCCAAGGTGATTTTTTAAATGTGCATTTTCCTGACCAACAATCCCAATATCAAATACATGTGTCATATACTTAAAATGTATTGTTTTATGAGAGACTTTATTGATAAAGTGGTTCTAAACAGTTTATGGTTGAAATTATGTTGACTGGGGAGTCCTGTTTGTCTGGTAGTCATTCAAGATGCTCTTATGGTCAACTTAAGCCACCATACAGTAAATGAATTGATGACTCATTGGCTGGATAGAAAGAAAATCAAAAGTTGTTTTGATATTGATTTAAAAAGGTCTGTTTTCAGTCTCTGCAGTATGAATGAGTTTTAAATAGTCAAACAAAATATGGCCCAGCATAGCCAGCCCAATCTTCGCAACACTGTATCAGGGCTGGCTGCGTTAATTTTCTTTCAGCCTACGGGGGAAAAAAAAAACACACTGTGGCTTGTTTGTAGTCCTTCCAGCTAACAAATTATCTCGGGAAGCGTTTAGTTCATGATGCAGCGATGGGGATCCTGCAAAACAGTAACACAAATGTTGCAAATTGTGAGGAAAATGCTGGTCTGAAATAGTCACTCAGTGACATACTTATTCCCCACAGTCTATGCCTGGTCAATGAGATTGAACAAGACATTTGGAAATGCGACCTTGGACTCTTGACAAACTGAGATAATTGTCTGACATTTTTTAGACAAGTCATCTCCCCATTTTCATGCCTATTTTCTGGATGTCTCTCCCTGCTTTCTGCTGTCAATAACACTTTGTCTATTAGTCACACAGATATTTCAATTTTTATTTTCACAGCATTTAAGAACATTTATTTTTAAAGGCTACTTTTGCCATCGAGAAAGAGAAGTGGTGAATAGAATTTCACCTGCGCTTCCCTAAATCATTTTAAACAAATTCTGCAGCAAAGTGTATTTTCACAAAGAAGAGTGTTTCAGTCACTCTGAATAACCCTCAGACTTCACTGTCAGCACTCTCATGGGAACCAAATGTTATTTTTCAATGCTTTGACCACAACAAACAAAATACCATTCACCCTCAGCATGGGAGCTGTAATCTCAGAACCTGACACACAGAGCTGACATTTTACAAGGTACTCATGACTGAAAAGTAATCCAGTCTTTACAGAGTGGCTGTACATTCTAGATTCAGGAAGGGTACACTTTCTGTTGAAAATATCTGTTATTTGTTCATCCAATTTATAGCTAAGTTGGTGTAAAACCGAAACAGTCTGCATGGCTAGATACCACAAGAGATTCTGGGAGAAAATCTCTTACTATAAGACAGTAAGTCAGATGGGAGGAAGCTGGGAATTAAATAAAACACAGATAAAGAAGACCAAAAACTTCATAAAGTATGGAAAAAAATGAAAGTGAGTGAGATATGGTTGCCCGCAGAGAGGAAGACGGGATAAGCGGTGAAGAAATGTAGCAGGAGAGATAGGTAGAAAGTAGTATGTGAAATTACCACAAGGAGTGTCGGGCCAAGTGCAGAATGGCCATCTGGATCTTGAGCTGACAGCTTGACATGTTTCAATGCAGTGAACATGGGGGGAAATCACTAAGCAGGGACCCCCTCTTGAGATGTGCAACACATTACACAAGAAGCGTAATTAGAGGGCTGGTGTGGCCCACACTGAGCGTCACATTGAACAGAGCGGTCAAACTGAGATCAATGCTCTGCTCTCTAAAGTAATGAGGCTAATGTTGATGTGACAGGCTCGTCATCAGAGAGATCTGTGGGGAGCAGGACACTTTCCGTCGTGTGTTACGGAGACATCGAACAAGGTACAAGCTTATTAAATTACAGCGGACAGCAGCGCATACACGATAAGAAAATGCTTCATACACACATTGAGCTTCAACACCAAAAATGATTGATGAATATTTTAATTTGACCAATTCATATTGCTCATCAATAAAGTCATTATTTTCATTAAAAAACATACTGTTGAAAGTGAACAAAGAATACAGCTGCTTACTAAATATCAACAAATTCAAGGGGGGGAGGGGGGAAGCAGAAATTTACAATAGAAAACTACCATTTTCCAGTGTAGAAAGTTTATGTTTGAAGGTCGAAACGAACAGTTCACAACTCAATGTGTCACAAATGTAATTAAGAACTCATAACGGATGAAACACAAGCACACGCGGAACCGCACACAGCAACATTTGCAGTCTCTGCCAGGGGAGAGACGGGCTGTTTATTTTGGGGAAAGTGAAGTGTGTTTTAAACGTAAGTCATTAGATGTAACCAGTGCTCAAAGTTATCTTTCAGACAGGAATCTTCCTAATGAAGGCTGTCGTTGCAAGATCGTTTGTTCACAAAGATGTACACAATAACACACATGAAAAAAAAGAAAAAGCCAATTCAGTAATGGAGCACGGCTTGGTTGTGGGGGGGAGTTGAGGCTTCTTTTGTTTTGTTTTTTTTCTTTTTATGGATTTTTTTTTTTTTTTTTTTTAAGAGAGCAGATCCTGGGTATGTTTAATCCCATGGTTGGGAGAGCCAAAAAGGCAAAAAATGCTCCATTTGGCTCTTTGGTATTTGGTGTCGAAAATGGCAGAAACACATACAACATTAACAACATCATAATTTTCAGAAAATTACATTATACCCTTGATAGGAGCTTTTTCTTTTTTCCTTCCTCTGCTTCTGATTGGCCTTTGTGTCCTCAAAATCAAAGTAGAGAGTTGAGGTTTGATTGCAATTAGAAAGAAATTAGAAAAAAAAATTTTTTAAAAAAAAAAGCAAACAAACTTCACCAAGAGTCACTGGCTGGGGGATAGTTTGCTTTCCTCTTGCAACTTCTTGCAGACTTCAAACAATCTTCCAGCTGCTGACTCGAAATCTACCTGATTCCTCTTCAGTGACAGGTGCAAGGAAACTCAGTGACTCCTTTTATAATTTTCTGCTCCAGTGAGGCACATTTACATCATCCAAGCCTTTGATTAGTCCTTCTAAAAAAGAAATATTGAAAGATGATAACATGATGCTTCATATGGAATCAAAATATGGAAACCCACTTTAAATTATACACAGCTGTGTTAGCAGAGTAGTCAGAGCTGCTTGTTCAGTGCATTTTTCGTCAGCGATTCAATGCTCAGTTTACACTTTTTAAAGCCTCTTAAATGTGTACAGTTTTCCGCTCGTGTTTAAAACAATGCCACGTTGTCCTCATGGAGACAATAAGCTATTATAGTCTGTACAATAAGCTCCCATATTGGTAATAACCATCCATTAGTGCTCATGAGTCTTCTTCCAATGCTCTGCCATTCACCACGCGACTGCATTTCCAAAACCATCTGTGTCAGTATTTGTGTAGTAATGAAGCATGATGGAATACAGCAAAGACCACAGGCAAGAAAAAGAAAAAAAAAAAAAGATTATAAAATCTTAAGAAAAAGATGATATTATCTCCTCTTTGTCTTGGTCAGTGGTTGCCCTTGTTAGCGTGGAGGACCAGTCTGAATGTATCCTTAGATGTGAGTTATGGGAGTAGGATCCTGATGGGTTTTCTGCATATGTCTCTCTCATGTATCCCTGTTTCAGTGTTGTATGCTGCTGCGCCATCCAAAGCAGTTCCTGTCATGAAGTTAATGGATGGTAGGCAGATCTCCCAGCCAGGCACCAGGTAGGGGGCGTGGACACGTATATTCATTCTGCGAAGACAGAAAAAGGGGAAAAATAGACAATAAAGTTAAAACCATTTAACAGCTGGTCTGTGCCAGTTACAGAGGTGGTGGTTACAATGTAAAGTTAATTACAGTGCCCGGTGATTTGATAACAGTACAATGGGGCTGTGACAGTGCCAGCAAAGCAAATTAGGGTGAGCAATTAAGCAGATGATGAAATCCCATGTGCTTAGATAACTTAGAAGGCTGAAGTCACTTCCCAAAATGTCTTGCCGAGATTAAATGAAAGACCAATACAAAGAACTCTTACAAGTGTTCATTTTGAAAATGTTAATTAAAGCTTAAATAATTAAATATAAAATATGTTTAATTGAACCTGCTCACCTAAACATTTTTTTCACTTTATCTTGTTGTATGCAACAATGATGTGTATTTCAATTAGGCCTAAATTGAACATTAATTGGCAAAAGTATAATGACTAGAATACTGTATGTACTATTTTAGTGAATGTAAGTTCATTAAGCAAAAGCTCCATCTGAATAATGCCGCTTAGTTGTAATGTAAACACAACATATCGTAGCCTGAAGTGAGTTATTGCTATTGCTATTATAAAACAGGTACCAAGTATGGCAACCAGGTAGTTTTGGAATTAAACTGTTTAATTAACATGTTCATAAAGCATTCATAAGGCATCATTCTTATAAAAAATATAGGTCACATCCCAGAAGCTTGCACACAGTGGATGGCAGTTGCCATGCAACACACTAGCTTGGAGACTTAACTTAGCCTGCTGCGGCCCCATTAGCTTAACCTAACTGAGCCCACAAGTTTTCACTGTAGTCAACCCAGCCTGATAACCTGTATTACTGATTAATCAATGAATAAATAAAGTGAATTTGTTGTATGTAACCATGGTGGTCATGGATGCTATGGTATTTTGTGCTGCTAAACGGCACGACAGCTGCACCTCTAACAGCCAAGAGACAACTGAAAAGTCTTTTTTATCTCAGAGACATTCACTACTCAATCCACTCCTTTATAATTAGGCCACCATGGAGGTCGAGACTCATCATAACATTTATATCTCATAGCAGCTGTCACAGTCAAAACTGTGAGTGTACCTGGAACTGTTAAATGTCGTACTGTTGCCCTTTTGTGAGACAAAGACCTCTTCAATGCAGACTGTTACTGATTTGTGCATAAGAAGGCACATTTTTGTAATTATTTTTCCAGAATATATATTTTTTTTGTAATATTTATTTTATTATTCTAACAAGTATGCATATATCACATAATGTGTTTACAGATATTGAAAAATCAATTGAGTCTACATGGTAGAATATAGTCTGATTACCTCAGAAGAACCAATTTAATGTTAACAGCATTTCTTTGTCCAGACAATAGCTGTATTAATAGACCAGTAATTTATTTATTAATTTTTTTAATTAACCCTTATTTTTACTGGCTTTGTGGCCATATGTAAATGTAGAGTGACAAACAAAACATTGTCTTGTATTCCAATTATATTTCAATGCTTATTTTTTAGTTCAATCTCAATGTAATGTACAGTCACTCAGTGAAAAAAATACATTTTTGGAAATAAACAGGCCCATACCAATCACACAGCTTATTTATATCACTGGAGACGGTAAATTAGAAATCATGACAAGTAAATGATTCAGGACCTTTAAATGTCAGCCCTTTCCCACAGGTCACCTCCAGCTTGTTGAGATGTTGCAAATTAGTAGAGATTTTGACATTTTACTCTCACTTATGAGCCACAAGCTTTAAATTGATCTACACACTGAAGGAGGCAGAGGCACACTCAGTCCTCAAGTTTGCCTCTTAGCATTGTGTGCTCTGAAAAAAAAGCCTCTACTTTACAAGCTAACCTTTAAAAGAGCCTATTTGCGACTTGGGTACAGGTAAATCCACATAGCCCTAATAACACAAACGCTGTGAATTTTGCCAGGCTAAGCAATCTCTAAAGCTGTCAGAAACTGCTCAAAATTACCCTGGCTCAACTTTTTGCTGCTCAAGCTGAGATTGTTGTCAGCGTGAAGCAGATCTCTGTAACACAGGGCTCCGAAGAGTATGCCCTGAGCAGAACTTTTATTTAACCGTTATCAAACAGGCTGATAAGTCTTCACTCAACTCTTATCTACCTCTCAGGTGGATGTGAGTGAAGTGAAGACAGCTGCACAAATTGTCATACCTCAGACAGTTTCAACAGAGCACATAAAAACAGAAACAACTTGCAGCAAAAGCTCAGACTGTGCTGTGAACACATGCACATTGGTGTGAACTCTCAAACAAGCAACACACAAAAAAAGCTGAGGTGTACAAGCCTCTTAACAGGCGGACGCACACACCTAAAAAGAAACACTTAATCCCATGAAGTGGTGGAAAGATGGGACATCATACACAACAAAATCAGTATTACTTATAAAGATGTTAGTCCCCATTGTAACTAATGGATCATGCGTTGGCACTGAGGGCCTTGTTTTTCTGATGTAACTATGGAAATAAGAGAAGAAAAACACAATGATGTGAACAAAAGGTGGTGGGTTTTAGAAATAACTATATCACTCTCCACATATCTCTCCACGTTGATGCCTCTCTCTCTATCTATTTGGTCTTAGTCTTTGACTTGTTACAATCAATCCAACAATCAGCCTTTTACCAAATAGCCTTTCTTTTTATTTTGGTTCATTAGCTTTGCATTGTACCATAAAACCCGAATCAATCCAATGTAAGGTGGCAACGTAAGTGCCTTGGCAGCTATTTTAAAGTAATGGCAGGCTCATCTCTCACATCTGAATATATGAGATGTTCTTCTCAAACCTGCTTGAGTGACTGCAGGAGTGTTGTGCTTGTAAGATAGTGGTCACAAGGCCAGCTGCTGTGTTGCTCATTATGCTTTGTTTGATGGTAAAGGCCCACAATTTTTACAAAAGCAAAAAGTTTAACTGACCTCATGTCTTGGTTTTTTTTTTTTTGTAGTTTTGTTACTGCCCTAATGTCTTATGTAGTTATTCCAGCACAATTCAAATGTTTGCTTCAGACATCTGAGCTGTTATTTGCAGAAACTCATTATGCTCCCTCAACATGATATTTTTCAAGTGTTTGGTTAAATGAGGATTGTAATTCACTCAGTGGCTCACACCTCTTCAAACACTTGCATTGTAAACAACCATTGGTCTTTTAATGGCTTTCAGCCATAAGTTAGGGACAGTGCTTTTTACTTTGCGTGAAAGGACTGGATGGCTACCGATGTTTTCATTGCAAGACTCCACCAATCCTCATTACTTTAGCTGCCGGCACTCAAGAGTGACCGCTGGCTTCCTTGATGGTGACAAGTAAGACATGCTGCTGCACAACCATGATGAGATTGTGTCACCTGTCTCTGCAGACATGTACTGCAAGTGGAACTGTTCAGTAAAGTTCTCACGCATTGTTCTTTGGGACATTTGGACCATACTAGTGCTCTTTTACAGATCATTATAATTAATGCATCCAAAGAGACAATGGTCCTCCTGGCGCAGCCTCTGAAAATGCTCCTGCAACTTCCACGAAAACAACCCAAAAGTAGAGAAGTTTTCATCTCTAAAAGCAAGGGCCAAGTTTTAAGCCAAAGTAAGGGTGATGTCAATTTGGCATGGGCACAAAATAAACTGATCCTGGTGGGTTTCAAATCCAACAGATTTCCTTGACAGGCAGAGATAGTTGGCTGATGTAACCACCATCACCCTGGTCAGTGTCCCCCAACCGGTAACATATTGTCACAGTGGATTTATGTCATGCACAACATCCAACCTGGGGCATGAAGTCTTGGTAGAGACAGGGTTGTGAGTCTGGAAGTGTCCCTTGTTGTAGGGTGCACTGACATGGAAATACACTATATGCCCTTAAAAGCAGAGATAGCAGGGAAAGCTTGAATGTTTCCTGATGCCTTATAATGGCTGCCAAGATATAGTTATATGATATAGTTGATCAGAACAGTCACCAGTCAAAAGTAAACTCAGTCTTCAAGGTATTCAAACTGAATTTATAATCTACATGTACAAAGTGAACAAATGCCTGTGTGTAGTCGTACATGCAGGAGGAGATTTTTGGTTTCAAAGCGACACATATGAGGATGAAGAGATAACTGAAATTTTGCTTATCCTTCAATATGGTGACATTTAGTCATATTTGATATTTCTTCAACTAAATATTTCAAACAGAATTTCTGAAAGTATTTTACTCCAAACAACAGACCCACACATTACAGAATAATTTTATTAAAAACATGTACACAATACAAAAACTTAAAATGTTACCTGGCTTGTTAAAAGTCAATGAAAATTTTTTATATTTTTTAGTCAATATCAGTTAACAGCTGAAAAAACAATAAGTTGCTTTTATTTGTGTTCTGTTGGTCTGGACACACTGCTTTGAAATCACTGCGTACACAACAAAACAACACTAATAATCATAATTGAAAGGCACATCATTATAAATCCCGCTCCCCCTACCATGAAGGCAATCCAAAGGAAGAGTGGCAAAGGTTGAGGTCTGCTTTTTTCAAGAACACAGGTTACATGTCCAGAGCTGTCCCTACTTTTATCTACCATCTCTAACGCCTCTATGTGTTTTTAATTAGGCTCCTAATTAGCAGGATACAAACATGATGTAATTAGTTTGCTCTCAGTCAGGACAGCTGGAAGTATCACAGACATATGCCAGCCACTCTCAAAGGGATCACAAGCCTCTTACTCCACTCAGGGCTCCAATTACCCTGTTCCATCTCCCCACCCCATCGCCTGTATTTGTGTGTGAAGTTGCCTGTTCCCGTCTCTCCCTATAGACCAAGAAAGTAGTCTCAGACAATAGGAGACGAACTGAATGTGTCAGCTCTGTCTGAATAATAATGAGCAATGACACAATTTAAATACTTCACTGCACTTAAAGTTTCTTTGGGAACCATAACAAAGTCTGTATAAGAACACTGCTGTTTTTTTGTGCAAATGTGTGTCCATGTAAACATAAATATACTAATATAGTGTCTGTTTGCATGTCTGTGACAGATTCACACACCCTGTCAAATGAGATCATGTCAGACATGGATTAGGTCTAATCTCTGCGTATGCTAAAGATAAAGTACGTTAAATTTAAGCACAACAACTGAGCTTATTTTGCTAAAGACAAACAACAATTATAGAAGGAAACTCTTTCTGTGAAGCTGATGCCTGTGTAAGCTCTTGATCTCTGCAAACACACATACTTGGTTTTCCCGTCTGCCACACGAACACAAACTCCATCCTCTAATTAAGAAAATACCAAGTGATTTGATATAATGGTTGGTTTATGTTTGTGTGGTGTTTTAGTGCCTGCTGAAAGAACATGACACTACATAAGCCAGTGTGAACAAAGATGTCTAAACATCATAAGAACTTGGTTCGGGGTAACAGGATGTTGTCTTTAATTGCAAGACAGTGTTCAGTAAAAATAAAAGGTGAATAAAAGGGCCCTCTGCTAAAATTCTGACAAATGTTTCATTGATTATAGGCATCTTTTTTTGTTTTCAGCAGGGTCGCAGCAGTTTACTTGGCTGTTAACGCAACAAATAATGATGAAATATATGTATCATGGGAAAATTCTTAACTGTCGTTTTTTCCATTTGTTATTTCCATGACCATCTATTAGGATATGCTATGTCTAATGTAATTTAGAAGTAATGATATCCATGTACTATTGTACAAAATATTTGTTCTTGTTTAAGTGAACCCCACCCATCTTGTTTTAAATACATAAATAATGTACCTAGATTAATATAAGTTTTGAGAGCATGCATGTATAAATATTTAATGTTTGACAACAAGTGCAGTATTTTGCCTCCAGCCATACTTTGACTTAGACTTGAAAAAAGAAAACTTTTCAATGACAGCATACAGAAATTTGCATTTCATGCCAATGAAGGAAAACAGATGGTAAGAAAAATATACAGATAGTATACCAACAAATACGTAATTACATTATGTATGTAATCACTGAATGTGCAGTGAACAGAGTCTGATCACCAGGCACTAAAAAACAGCAGCTACATAGCCACTTCGTTTAATTGTGAACACTTCATTGGGATAACTTCACCACTTAATTTAGGCTATAAGAAGTAGTAGAGGAGTATCAGCCAGTCATGATGGTGTTCTTGTAAAAACTGTTTTCAAAGATTGATTTTTATATTCAACAGCTACAAGTATGTCTCTGTTCCTTAACGACAGTATCTCAGAGGATAGAAAATAGTGTCTTGAATGATAAGTGTTGGGTCTAAGGTGGAAGGGGATGACTTTCACAGCTCTTCTTATATGCATGAGTGGTTTAGCTCTTTGAGTGACGTTGGTTACTTTTCTAGTATTTCTGTTTTCAGTAATTAAAAACTGCAAGTCAGCCTGTCTGAGAAAATTAGGAGTGTTGGCCTTTGTGCAGTCATCTGCAGCCTCTGTCTTAAGGGCTCGCCAAAGTAGGTCCATGAGAACATGTTGGCAATGCTAGGGAAGGTGCTCCTTTTTCCAGCTTGGTGAGGAAGCTGGATGCTGTTCAAAGGTGGCAGAGACTGATGACTGAACCTAGATTTTTAATTTGATCATGTGGCAGTTTGTGAGCAAGTATGTTTGGTATCATTGGGATAACACCAATAATGGATAACCCCTTAGATGATACATGTTATTAACTTCAAATTGTCTGCATAAATATCTGTGGAGCTTAACTTCTCATACATGTGACAAGACCCGCATAACTCATCTCCTTCCACCTCAGGCCACAACCTTATCAATCATCCCCTTGTAAGATTAACTGGGCTTCAGTGCATTTAACCTCTGTGCTATCTATGTCTACAATAACAGAAAACGTTTTTCTTTAGGTGCAGTGATCCGTATGTAAGTGGGCGAGTGAGAGTAGGCTGATCTCAGGGAGCAATGTTGTGTGTATGCATTAAGCCAGAGATGCAAACTGGAGTATAAAGGTAGAGGCTCAGAGATCTCCCTCAGGAAATCTGATCCTACGTTTTTTCTTTGGCTGGGAGCAAACTGAGCATGTCGCTGATGAAATGTCAGCACATGTGTGCATATTTATGTAATAGCATGCCCATGCATGTTCATCTTGTGCTTGAACATTATGATTTATGAAGATTGTGATCAGTTCCAGTGATGGATGACCACATTAGCAGCAGCAGGATTTTCCCCCAAGTGTCTATCTGTATCTATCATGTGGTGCCCAGTAAATTCAGTTTTACATGTCTGGAGGAAAAATGAAAACACATGAATAAGTAAAGCAATAAATAATTTCTTACTCTTATTAGGATACATGCATCATCTGAGGGATTATCCATTACTCGTGTTATCCCGCTTACAACAAAAACACTTTCGTGCAAACTGCCACGTCATCATATTAAAAATCTTTTTATGAATGTTGCTTTTGGGAGGGTTGTATAACTTATCTTTGTTGTTGCTCTTTTGTCATAAATATCATAAAAATAATAGTTCCTCTGTCTTAGAATTTCTGCTGCTAGTGTTGCTAGGCAACATGTATCCTTGCTTAGCATGAAAGGGCTGATTTCAGCCTGACAAGTATATAACTGTGCTTAGATTACAGGTTTTTTAAAGCACTGACCAATTTTTGAAATGGGTCTCATCACACAAAGCTTTGGTGATTATCTGTTCTGAAATCATGAATACACTTAAACAGGAACACAAAAGAAAGTCATGCACATCAGGATATTAAGAGGATTTTGATAAGAATCCTCTAACTTTCCTTCTCTAACATGCACAAGTTTTTCCTCACTCCCTCTCTCTTCCTTCCTCTCTTCCAATATACTTTAGCACTCTGTCTCTCACACTTAAACTTGTGAACTCTTGCCATCTCTTCATTATCTGTGCAGTTAAAAACATGTTAGCCTCAGCAGTTTGAGCCACATTTTACTTTGCCTTTCCCCTACAGCTGTCCTCCAGACCTGCAGGATACGTCTGCAAATGAGTTAGTGGGTTGAGGTCAGGTCTGCCTAATTGGCTGAAATGGTCAGGAACAGTTCCAACCTCACTGTCAAGTTTGGATCTGACATGATCCACATACATCTTTGTGAGTGAGGCACCTTTAGCACCACAGACAGCTTAAAAATTAGTGGATCCTAAAGAGTTTTCCTCTAATGGTTTGAAAAGCATCCCAACAGGGGCATCACAATTCACCATCACTGTATGCAATATAGAGAGTGAACCACCTGATCTGTGCTCCCACCTTTGCAGGACTAATGGAGGTCTATGAAGGGTCCTCACCACCCTAGCAATAGACTATTTCAGTTTCTAGACTCAGGCAAATACCTCCATAGCCACAAGTCCAACATAGACAGATTCAGATGAAGCTTCTTTCCTCAGGCCGTCAGGATGGCAGCTTTAAGCTCACTATAGCCAGCATTTTGTCTGGACAAGGCAGAAGATAAAGTGTAGATCCTTTGCACTGCCTTGCATATTTGCCCTTCATATTGATTCATATTTTACATCATTTTACATTGGTGCATATTTATAACTTTTTTCCCCTTGATACTTGCTTTTAGCTCAGTCTTAAGTGCATGCCACTTTGCATTTCACAGCACATATTGAGTGTGTGACATATAAACTGTAGAATCTTTGTGTTTTATATAGTAACATTATATGGAAATTAAATGAAGAAAAGGTTGACAGATTTACAAAAATGTGAAAGGCAGTTTTTTTTTTAATTATACCTGAAAAATCATGATACAGATGTTTAAAAAAATCAACTTAATGTTCTAACAAAACAGTCCCGTTTATTTATTTTAAACAATATGCATAACGACTCAGTACAAAAACATATAATTCAAGAATAGTTAGTGTGTTAATGTCCATGTTCTCTTTACATTTCATCATAGTGCCCTGACCTACTGTGCACTGTACTCTAATAAGACTGTGTCCATGAATAAATCCAAGTTTCTCCTTCTCACGTCTTTAGCTGGAATCTTAGCTGCACAGGGTTTCGCTTTTTGTCCTGTCAGCTCCCTGCAGATCCTGTCAGCTCAGGATGTTTCCTTAGTTCCTCTCTACAACCAACAGTCAGCTGCTACAACTATGCTTTTGGTTTAAAATGTCATCCCATCTATAAGCCATCACAGTTAAATTTGGTAATTAAAAGGCAATATCAGAGTAGAAGGTAAAAGGCATCAATGCACTGTGATTAATTAGAGCTACAAAGGTGCCACAAAACTGACGGAAATTTGTGTAATTGTCTGTTGTGGAATTTTATTTTGATAAGAGAAATTAAACTGATAAGAGTTAGATGGAGCGTAATGACTTTTCTGTATGAAATAATGCACTAATAACTTCGTGAGGAAAGGAAAGTCATACTAAAATTGAGTTCATGGGCATTAATGCTGTGGTCAGAGACAATTCAATTAATCATTATTTCATAAGTATGAATAACTCATTACAGAAACCACACAAGGGAACTGACTGTCTGGTCTTTGATTTCACTAAGTGCAGAAGAATGTGCAGTATTAAGTCCTTTCAGTTTGAGCTTAGTCTTACCTAATATTTTGAGCGATGATGATTTGACAAAATACCATTTATTTTTTGAGGGTTTGTATCTTTTCTTCAAACACTGACTCAGTAAACATTTGAATCCATATCTGTCCTTGTGGACTTATTGAAATTCAGTTCAAGGCTGTCTTGATTCAATACAATGCATTTTAATATGACAAAGTATGATAGAATTGTTGTAAACACTTTTATTAGTCCATTATTTCTGCCTGACAGTGTTTTGGCCACTGGTTGCAGGGGGACATTTGGCATCAATAAGAGAAAAAGATGTAAATTAAAATGGACTCAATGTAATGATCATGATAAAAACCTTTTTAGATGATGAATTATATTTTGTTTGAACAAATATTGGATATTGGGTCTAATTTTATTAGAGGCAACTACAAATCAGTCAACTCAAATTAAACCTTTAAACAGACTATTGTTTATTCATTATGGAATGCTGCTGTAGTTTATATACTGTATGTGCTGCATCCTCAGTAATTGATTTTGGCTCTGCAACAACTTAAGTGAATGGACATACAGTGTAATCACCCACATTTAAAATCTCCTTTAATTATTGCAAATTTTTTCTATTCCCATAGTTTTGTGCTTGGTTAAAATGTGTAGCTGGTATGTTCCACTGTGGGGTATAACATTCAGCCAAATACACTTACTTTTTATCACCCAATCTTTTTAGTTCTTCACTGTCAGCTATGCAGATTTGGCAACCTTGTCAAAAATGTTCAGATTTGTATGTCAGGGGAGAAGATTGGGTTTTCTGTTTCACTTCAACACACTGAGACGTTTTTGGGAGTCAGCCTCTAATATCCATTACAAAAACTTGTGAACTGAAATCATTATTCAGCAATGGTTGAGGTTGGCTCTATATAATTCCTCTAGCCTCATAAAATTGTCACAATGTAAATTAGGTAATCAGTTGGACACACCACCTCTTTTTCTGCTGTATGAAGAACTCAGCTAACACCAATTTTAAGTAGGTAGCACAACTTGCTGATACCTTGCCTAAGAATCCACACAGCACTGAAAAGTCATGTCTGCCCTTGCTTAACTTTTGGCCAATTGTAATATAATTAATTTTATATTGGTTTTTTGTGCCTCTGTTGTTGGAATTAAGTCTACCTAATTAAATTGTTTCTTTTTTTGTTTGTTAATTAGGTATTTGTTGAGTGATGGGATCAGATTGGGAAGCACACATAGGGTATTTTGGAAACTGACCAGATTCTCTATGCTGTCTCTGAATCTGATTTCCTGTCTGGCTCGATCTGCTCTGTGCAGTCTGATGTAGCTTCCCTCAAAAATAGACTCAGTAATTCTCCGCAGGGCAGAGCAGATATCTGCTTCAGGGACACTTTCGCAGTGGCTATGCCATGCCAAGAGGAATCACAACCATTGCCACCATGGCATAGCTGATCAGATCCAGCAGCCCTGGGGGTTAGCATTCGGATTTAACAGCTTTAATACAGGCAGTGCTTCAGTTTAACTTTGGTGAAATTAAAGGTTATGATATTATTTACCTAAGAACTTCCCTAATTAGGCTCAAAATTGACCCATGTCATCAGCGTCTCTGCACCCATTTTCCACTTAGCAACTTCATGTATCTTGGGCCGAGCAGCAAGCTGTTTGATCTACAAAATAGTAGTATAAATCCAGTAGGGCTTATTTAGGGGACATTTTGGCAGAAATACAATTCAATATTAATACATTTCTTTTTGTTTGTGGATAATCACCTTAAAATGAGAATAGAATTTTTACCTTAGAATGAGCTTTCTATATCTATAGAGGTACAGGTTCTCCTACCTGGAGTTTGCCATATTGTACCATATTTCTACATTAACTCAAATGAACAACTGAACACTGACTCTTGAGAGGGCCTTTTGCCTTTTTCAAGGGTTTTAGCAGCTTCTTTGCAGCTCTTCAAGGCTTGGAAGTTTGGAGTAAAAAGAAAAAGATGTTCATTTGGTAGCAATCTGCAACATCACTGCTAGAAGCCACTAAATCCAACACACTGCACAAACACCCGTGAAGCACTTAAGGCAGATTGAAATCCTTTAGGTTGTTCGAGTCAAGCTTAGCGCCTGTCTTTCCAAGGAACACTACTCTTTACTTCTCTTTAGTGTATCAAACAGTCTATTGAAATAGTGAGCAGCAGTCCCTCCCATGTGGTAACAGTAGCTGAAGTGAAAGCACACATACAGTTGTTAAAAAGATGCTCTGAATTGTTGTTGTGTTTATCTGATCCCTGATCAGTGCAACCTAAGTATGATCTGTGGGGGTGAGAGAGTTGATTGGTATAGATGAGGGAGTTCATGCATATGATTCATCCATGTGTTTGTGTAAAGCCTTACATATTTGTTAGCTTCCAGTTGCTAGCTCAACTGTTAGGCCTCATTCAGACTAAATCAGGTGCTGCGGTACTGCTATTTCTTTTTTTTAATCAGCTGCGTAGCCAATCTGACCAAGCAGAGCAGAACAACCCTGTCATGAGTGAGTACAAAGACTTTGATTTGCATTTGTAAATGGGTTGACACTTACTGAATAATGCCTTATTGTTGTAACCAAACTGCTAAAGTGCGAATGGTATTCCTCATAGGGCAGTTTTTTTAGTAATTATGAATTTTCATATGCAGTACCACCTCTAGAGTAGAGAAGATTCTGGTTTGAATGCATCCTGGATAGTGTTGATCACATTTATAATCTGGCCAAGGGAGACACATAAATGTGGTTTAGTGTACTAATTTTCTCCCGGATTTTATTCACAGTTGGAGCCACATTTTTAAATTTGTGCATGTTCACACAGCAAATTTAGTTCCAAACAAAAAGATTCACCTACTCATCTAATTTATCCAAACTTCTCACTTTGGAAATTAAACATTTCTCTTGCATATTGTGAACAGGGGCATTTGCATTTGAAAACAATTGAGCAAATTATCTGAAATCACAGGAGATCATGCTCGGAGTGAATGGTGCCATTTTCACTTGTGTTTTTGGTACTTGTTCAAAGAGGGGGAAGTGTTGCTCGTACATTTTTCCTCCCATGGATCTGAAATAGCTCTGACCTTTTAATCAAAAGACTGTTTGTCAAAGATTTCTACCAGTCTGATAAGGATCAGTGTTGGATGGTATCAATTATATCATGGAACTGTCTCTTATTTGATGATATGTAATTTTTTTTCTCTTAGAATGGCAAAAATAGATGTGTCAATTTAGATGTTTTTATAACTGTGATGGCCAAGTGAAAATGATCCCTCATTTATTTCCCAGCTTCGATAAGAATGGGTAGAACATGACACTATAAACTCACATTAGACAAAATTAGACGTCTCTATGGGAAGGCAGAGACATGCTTTGAAAATTCAAATGCATCCAAATATAACAGGACTCTGGCTGAGTGTCAATCAATCAAACAAAGTACAAACACAGCTTTGTGTTTGGCTACTGGGCCTTTTATTTTCATGTTCTTTGGCCAAGCTGATGAGCATGTTTAATCAAGTGAAATTTTTCAATTTTGTGGCCAGAGATTTATTAACATACTATGAGGAACTTTTAAATGGTTATAAAACAGTGTGAATCCAACTCTGATGCCTCTCTATGACTTTCATAGGCAGACTGTGCCTAACATTGAAACAAAGCAGAATATGTTTAAAATGTAGTATGTTATATTATTCTTGCTTTTGAGCTATATCTTGCCATTGGCCTATTTCTATGAATACATAACATTTGGAATAGAATGAAATGTTTATCTTTAAATTTAACTCAATAAAAATACTACTGCCAAACAACATATTCTGCTGTAGAAATACAAGTAATCTGTTACTCAAACAAAGTTGTTCAATGATCCAAATAGATACATTTTACTTTGTCTGTGCTTCCAGTTACAGCTGTGTTTAAAGAAGAAAAAAAGTGTGATTTTTTTTTAAAACTCACTTCTAAAACAAACACACATTATAGAAGATGGGGATCTGTGCAACAGGAGGAGTTGGTGCCTAAATTCTTAGGGGCCTCCAGGACCAACTAGCAAAAAGTTTGCTCTGACTTCTTTAACTGATTGGCTTATAGTCAGAAAGAACCCTGCATGCAGACGTGGTCACAACAGCAATGGCTTTTGCTGTTTCTTATGTTTTTGTACACCAGTGCAAACCAAAAGGCAAGTGATATTTTTATGTTTTTTGTTAAAAGTCCCTAATGAAAATGTTTTTCTTTTGTTGAAAATAAGCAATGGCGTTCTGATTTAGGCCAAATAGGTCTCCATCCTGAACTGCCAAATAGCTGTAGGAGACATCTTATTCATTTTACTCCCCTTCCCACTGGAGTGGCTGTTGACACTAGCCAGAGGGTGCAACTGTGCAATTAGCACTCTACTGCAACTACTAGTGACAGTGTCATACTCAACTGTTGCAAAATAGCAGGCATAATGTGACATTTAAGAGAAAGTGGGACGAAATTGATATTATGATCGTGAATGTGATACCTTGATCTTTTCCAGCACCCTGTTAAAAAAAATAATAATTCAGGATGCTAACAAATCCCAGTTTATTACAAAACAGATATAAACAAATGCCTTAAATGGGCAAATGCCGTTCCTGTTAAGTGGACCTGTTGACCAAAAAATACAGCTATGGCCATGTTGACTTACTTTTCCATTTTTTCAAAGACAAATGTATAATTAAACATATAATGAAAAGCACTAAATCTGCTATGAATTGTGACAATGTCTAGCAAGTGATAAGTGTATTTCTGCTGTTCAAGCAGTGCATTGTCCTCCTTCCCACATTAGATCTGCAGTTTGTAAACTTAAATCGGCCAACAGACGCTGATCTACATGCATTTGCTATTTAACTGGAAGACTTCTGTGCCGTGTACTGTTAGCACCTGCACTCCCTTGTGTGGAGTAACAGACTGCAAACTTCTTGATGGGTAACCTTTTAAAAGGCTTTTCACATCCTTAGTTTTTACAAGAACTGAATAAAGGAGTGAGAAATCTTTTTGATGGATTCTGTTCATTTTTATTATGAACTCACAACATTGCAAAAAGGCTAATAAACTATGGGAAAGATAACTAGTTCTAGATAATAGTGCTTATTTGGTCACAATAAGTCAGAACCAAGGATTCACCTTCACACAAACACTAAATATTTTACAATCTCCAGATATGTATCCATCTTCACCACCAGAGTAAGCATGAAAATAAGCAGACCATTTGACTGCATAATACACTGCTGTTATGTGGGTTATCTTGTTCTAGCCAATCAAAGAAGAGTTTATATCATTTTTAGTTAATGGAGAGGTTGCAGTAGTGTTTGCCAGGAGCAACTTCAAGCAATAGTTTAAGGTTTAATATACTTATTTATATTTCATTAATTCTGCAAGTAAACTGATTCAGCCTATTAATCTGAAATTGTGCTGTTCATCAGTTCACAGGTGATGATCAGGCAATTTTCATACACACTAAATACAAAAGATATAATACAGCTATTGGTCAGAACTGTTTGGAGAAAAAGCAAAACTTTTCAAACTGACAGCCACTTATTGCGACATTAGTCTGTTTTAAGGAGTGTTTTCAGTATGTGGCTGTGGCTGCTGCCTGATTCTAGCGAATGAACAATATGCCTATAGGCTATTATTCAATAATATGGGATTTCTACAAATGTCTCGGTTCCCCTCTGAAAACCACACTTTAATAATTCAAACATTTGCAAAGAAAGACCTAGAACCTTGGGAAATTAAAATTAATGTAACAGAAGGAAGTATACATACTGTAAATACAGTACATTTTCAGCTGAAAATGCTACTTGCAGCAGAAAGATCAAGACAGAAAACGACCTTAAAATATAAACCTTACTGAACAATAGTTACATCATAATGATTATATTGAAAGATGAAGCACTCCAACAAAAAGGATTGTTTTCTGTGACCCAAACCAGGTAGAGACTGATAAAATTACAAAGCACAAACAAAATAATGTCTGTCCTTCAAGCAGATATGAGTCATTTCTGATAACAGAAAAATCATATCCAACTTGTATTAGATGTTTTTACCTATGTACCTTGAAGCACAATGTGACAAATTACATGAAATTACAGTATAGAACACTGATAAATGACCCTTATTATCAAAATTATAGGAAGCACCAAAAGGGAGTTGAGCATTCACACGCTTTTATGTGTACCTCCTCACCAATTCAAGGCTCATGAAGAAGACTACCCACAGTATGTTGGACAAAGGAAGGTTTGTCTCATCAGTCACAGTTAGAAAAAACTGGTCATTGCTGTTATCCTCCTTGAGGTGCTGCAGCCCTGCTGTTTCTGCATAATAGTGATTTCATGACACTTGCTGCAGGATTGCACATTATCCACTAACCACACAGTGACATAAATAGAATTTGAAATGGCATGATGTCTCCTTTCCTCTTTTGTTTCCAGCTGATATCCTGCAGGCCTGTATTATTATTTTTTTGGTCAAAACAAGTTGATTTACAGTTGTAATAAAATGAGCTTAGCAATATTTACAATATATTTGTATAAGAAAGTGACTACAGCTGCCTTTCTGCTCACACTGCACAACATAAAAGGCAAAAAACTTGCTACCTGCAATCTAACATGCCGCAATTAAATGTTTCACACCTCGACAGAAAGACCAGTTACTGTTACTGATGACCCTATCAACATACACATGAAATTTGAATACAGTCTTAAAATGGACTCAAAAAAAATCTACTTTTTTTTTTGTCTTGACTTTGTTTTACCTCTACAGGACATTTATTTAAATATAGCTATACGAATATCTTTGGAAAGAAAGGAGAACTGCAAAATGACATTTGCAACAAGTTATGAGGATCAGGAATGGACATTTTATTTTCAGGGTTTCTTAAGACGAAACACTGTTACTTTAGTCAAAGTTAAATATGCTGTGGCGCCCTGGTGCACATCATGTAGCTAATATATGTAGTTTTCTATCCTGGTTGTTTCATGTCTGAGCTGGAATTTTTTTACAGTAGTGTGTTGTTAGTTGCCTCTGTTTTCTAGTTAGTTCCTCAGTACTTCAGTGCAAGTCTTTTGTTGTTTTTTTGCTCCAAAGCTAACATTTAAACAACTACCAACAGCAAATTTGACATTTCTTTCTTTCATTTCTTTATTTCTTTCTTTCTTTCATGTTCATTTTTTCTCATTTGTAAAGTTGCACTAATGCACTGTGTGAAGAGACTCTGTGAGTCTGTGTGGGCAGGTGTTGTTCATTTTAATTACACTTACACTGTGCGGTGTTGTAATGTCATAATATTGCATGTGTGCAGCCTGTTAGTATGGGGATGTTATAGTGCAAGCTTTGCCCCTATTAAGATTGTGGAAGCATAAGATGTTTGTGTATTTTTGTCAGAACAAGTGATGGTGGGTGGGTTGATGCTACTGTTAAGCGAGGATGAAGTATTCAACGGCTGCCAAAGCCTGTGGCAAGAGAAAAAGAGGGGCAGGTAAGGGGCGATAAAATTCATTTTACGGTGAGAGAGGGGGCGGATCTTTTATATAAGGTGCCATTGAGATGCCTCCCCCTTTTTAGTTTAAGACACGAACACGCACACGTACACACACTTTAAAAATCCTGCTATAGAATCTTCTCTCTGTATTATTTTTGTGGTATCCAGTAAAAAAGAAGATCCCTATTTGTCTTTGCTGCAGGGCCAAGCCAGACTCCAGATGTTGCTAATAATACACACATCATTGGGATTTGTGTTGAGTATGTATGACTGTATCCCTGCATGTGTTATAGGGAGGAGCGCCTGAGGTAAAGAGCCACCTTTAAAACATTTCAGTACATGCATCATCATCATCCAGCACAGCCTCTGCGGGGAGGAGTTCTTTTGAGGTTGACCCAGCAATCGAGGGAAGAGGGCATGAAATTACCCCTCTGAGATGGTTAAGAGGTTGTTGCACTGAGTAAGTGGAAATACTTCTCATTGCTTTGTGGGCTCTGGCATCTGAGCTGCTGTTCTCACCATCTATATTTTTTAAATGATGACCAATGACGATATTTTCAGTTTTTCTCTTGTTTTGTCAACCAGAAAAACACTTGAGCCAAGCTATGAAAAGCATATATCTTGGCCTCATTAGCTCCCAGTTGCCATTAATAGTGGTTCATTTATTGGCTGACAGGAGCAGCATGATCTTGCTCCCACTTGAGTGTAACATGCTGGGATTTTTAGAAACTGCATTGAAAAGAAACAGAAAGCTTTCCAGAAACTATAAAAACCTCTCAATAATTCAGTTTTTTAAAACTCCATCTTGCTTGATCACAGAAATGATGAAATTAATAATTCACGATCAGGGCGGATTTTATGATGCACACATTAAAAGCTGCTGTTTCAGTGCCTGGGAGTGAGAATTTTGGGGGGAAAAAAGCGAATGAAACTAAACTGGAATCTGGAATATGAGCCCCACTGTATATTCATTGAGATATCTCTCCGTGCTGAATGCATGGTTGCACTTAAGCTCTTAATGGTTCCTTAAAACTGATGAGGTAAAGGGGAGAGGAAGCGTAAAATGAAAGTGTTCTTCTATATATTTTTTGGAGAAACGCCTGTCAAGTGGAACGAAACTGGAGGGGAAAATTAGCCAGGGGACATGCAAAGCGAGCACTGTGGCTGGCTGTGTGACATCCTCCTCTTCTGCTCTCAAAGACGTCTGTGGAGAGGGGGGGTACAGGCACAGTATCACTGAGAGACAGGGAGTGCTTGAGGATAAGACCAGAGGGACATGGTGAACCGGCAAATATGCTTTTTAAGTCTCTCACAAGAGACGATGACAACCTCAGTTACCTAGTACTGATTTCCTAGACTGTTTTTTTTTTTTTTTGATTGTTTTTGCTATAAAAGTATAAAAGTACCAAAGTTTAACTTTTTTTTCTTAGATTTATTCATACATCATAGAATCTTTATAGTGCTATAAATTCCTGTACTGCTAATCAGTAGTGTTACTTAGCACTGCAACTACGTGGTTTTTTGTCCGATAAGGTTATCAGTGTTGCCCTCTAACAGCCATCATTCAAGTAACAAAGAGCAATCTTTCTGTGAAAAAGTGTGTAGAAGTGTGTGCATAGGTGTGTGTGTGTGTGTGTGCGCACACTTAAGTACATGACATTTAGTGTTTTGCTTGTAGTTTTTAGTGTGGTATCAAATTGGGCACCTAAAGTTGTGAAAATCCAGAGGTTTTTGATGTTGACTATTTCATTTCTTGGTATATATGACAAGCTCCATTTGGTAGAAGAAAAGGTGCCATATGCTTTGAACATGACATGTATGAAAGAACTGAAGGCTGTGATATGAGACTGTGTTCCTCTATTTAATTGTGTTTCATAAAAACAGTCAGACATTACTAAGGAACTCATTATTGATGACTTGATGATTCAATGCAATTATTTTTTTCCATAGCTCTGCACCTGATGCTTTCTAGAGGCAATTTTATCAAAATCAATGTAGAACATTGCACTACATTTTATCAGCTTATTAGTGAACAATCAACAGTATGTGAAAGTAATTGCTTACACTGAATTATAGGCAACTCTTTCTGAGGGAAACAAAGTTGTGTAATCACTTGAACCCCAAATGATCGAGGGACATAATAAAGTCATTCAACTGAAGGCTGAACAGGGAAAGATAAAAGTGTCACATAATGTTCATATTGTAACCATACTATATGCTGTACTTTGGTTATGTACTTGGAATATCTTAAAACTTCAAATTGGGTTCACTCACATCCATTTTTTCACTTGTTTTGTTCAGTTGGGGCTCTTCGGGGACTGTGCTGGGGACTGTGTTTGATTGACATCTTTCTGACCCAGCAAAAGGTTGTAAACTCACATGAATTTACACCATGACAGCAGAATGGGGAAAAGAGCAAGTAAATGGCCCAACAGCGTACCTCCATGCTAGAGCAGCATCGTGGTCATGGCAGATAAATAAAAAATGTTACATGAATTAACTATTTTTGCTCATGTTAAATATTGCTTTAACAAGTTAAACTGGGACTGGGGCCACAAGATTTTAAAATAAATTCTGTAACTTTGATATTTCTGAGCCAAAACTAAAGTTTTCTGTTTTTATCAATATAAACTCCAGGCCTGTATTTGTTTACACTTGTATAGAATCAGATGAAATAATGCTGCTGCTTGTTGTTAAAGCCCTCTGAGAATATCTTAAGATATTACATTGTGGGTGTACTTGAAATTGCCCCATAATACTCAAACAAATATTACAAAACAGGATTATAGTTGGAAAACCCATCCTTATGTACAACTTTTTGCAGGTCTGTCAAATTGAAACAGACTTTGAACTGGGTTGTTTTCTTGTCTAATCAGAGTTGGCTGAAGTTTCATAAAGTGCTATGGTGGGTTTTGCTTTTCCAGGTCATTTTTTTAGTGCTGGAGTTCAATGATCCATTCGCTGATGTTGAACTGTGATGATTTACTTTCATCTCACAAAGCTACTTATCAAGTTCCTAACTCCAAAATAGATCCAAACACTGACCTTCTTTGAAGATTAACTGTGCTATTTCTTTGAACTGATTCAAATTTGTAAAGACAAGAATTTCAATTCTTATTTGAATCAACTTCCCCATAGCCCCACATGTATGGGTGCTGATCTTTATGTAAAAAGAGAATTAAAATTGCTGCCTTGGGACTTCTATGCTGCACTCTTAACAGTCCCACTTTTGATATATAAAATAATTAGCCATACCAGATAAACAATACAGGCTCCCTCTTGATTAGCTGATTATGTAAGTAGTACTATTTCATTTGCCAAAGCAGATGTCTTTGCAGTTATTTCAGGACCTTAGGACATTTAGGACCACTTTGTTAACATACTGTCTTTCTTTTCTCCATAGAGGAAATGTTGTAGCTTTGTGAAATTCCCAATAACTCCCCCTCAAGAGGACCTGAACTTTATTTCCCATTCAGCTGCTCACATTTACATTCTGTGTTATATGATGTGAATGTGGCATTGGTGAAAGGATTTTAGTGATCTCAGTGAAATCCCAGCATAGCTGCACCCAACTTCAGCCTTGCAGAAGTCTAATCAGCCAGAGTAAATAATAACACCTGTCTGGGTTTGTGGGGGCTTTTTAAGTTTGAAGTTTTAGTACCAAAGAGAAAGACATAGTCAATTGTATCCTGCTGGGCACTGACACCATTCTGTTTCAGTCTTGACAATACCTCACTGAATCCTAGCCACAACAGGGTAAATGTGCTGTATTGGCTTTTGTTTTTCCACATTGCCATCCACCAGGACTGCTGGCGCTGCATAGGGCCATAATGAAAGGCACAGCCAGCTGTGCCGGCCAGCAGAATGGCACTTTCATCAAACTAATCGAGGCTTACACCAGCTTCTCAATTATTAAACGCCTGAAATAAGCAACAGTGTAGATTCCCTCCCCCCGACAAACTACAGCAGACACCCATCAGTGATGCTGAAAAGGAGAGACTGTTTTTGAGATGATGAGATTTTGATTACAGTTATGTTGGGAAAGACAATATGCTGACGCTGATTGCTCCCAAAATACTTGCAGTGGTAGAAGAAGTAAAATCAGTACACTGCTTTTGTTTTGTAGCTGCAGTCAAGCTGCGTGCTGGTGCCAGATGTATGACTAACACAGGACTGCGCAAACCACTGCCTGAGCCTGCCTTTTTCCACCTTTTCTGGGCCTCTTTTTAGGTCTCAAAATACATCTGTATGTCAAAATGTACATTTATTAATCTCTTTTTTTCTTTTTTTGCCATACAGAATAGCAGCAGCTTCAAATTGATTATACATAAATGACAGGTTAAGAGCAGATCCCCTGTTTCTATTTTTCTTTGTGAATGCATAAAAAAACAATAAGCATATTGTTTTAAACATTCTACAAAGCAGCCAACCTGGATTTAATAGACTGAATTTAGATGTAAATAATCACAAGATCAATTTTGTGCAGTGCTCAAGATTTTATAGGTCCAATTTGAGGGCACTTGAGTAGAAAGGGATAGCTACGAACTGATAGAGGCACAGACTAAACTTCTGCAATATTCTCTACAACGTTCCCTTCAACATTATACTTTATTATACTTAATCTACTCTCCTCAAGAGTGTAAACCTCTTGACAACATCTCTATAGTAACACTGACACCTTCAAAATTTTTGCCTCCAGTCAATGTCAGAATGCCAGAGTAGAAGCTGAATTTATTAAACTTGGCAAGAAATTAGAGCATTGAAATAATGACCTTGCTCTGCACAAATTTGCATGTTTGGTGTTAAGACAGGCTTAGCGATCTCTGTCAAGCCCACATATCAAGCAGGGTATACAAAGATATTTATATTTATTTGCTTTTCATGCACATTGGACTGCCAAGATGAGATTATTCTGAGAAAACTTTGCAACCACTTACTAATAGACTAGCTTAGTTCAGGGAAAATTACCTAAGTATAAGTAGAGACTCAGTTCTGTGTTTAGGTATCATTCATCTAGTGTATGTATTTTAGTATTTTTTCTCTTGATTTCAAAGCCATGCACCAATTTAAGCTGTGGCTCATCTCCTGGCTCAATCTTGAGTTGACCTTGTCAAACATAATTTTTCCTATCAGTAAAAGCATACCTTGTCCTCCCTGACATTGAGACATTTAATTGCAGTTTAAAGTATGAAAGTGGAATCCTTTAATTTCAGAATGGATTCTACATGAATAACATCCTTATTGGCTTAAAATTTTACTATGATTTGGCACTTTTATGTAAATTACATTCACAACTATAGCTTGGGTAAGATGAATATTGCAATAAATATTGCTGAAATATAGTTTGGACCGTAAAAGAAGTAAAAGTATAGTCCGCTAAACAATAAATATTCCCTCTATTAGGTTAAGATGCCTCTATACTTGCTCTAATTTTAATAAAATGAAACTAATGTATCCCTGAGGTGTTGCCATCTTCTGCTGACAATGTCATTATCGACTGGTTTGGCCACCATCTTGCCTCTACAACCTCCTCCCTTCCTGACTTAACCCTTTTTAAAATCTAATAACAAAATAAAAGAAATCTTAAAATAAAAATTAAAACTTAAACATAGACCGATGTGGTAGAGTGATCTAAAATGACAGAAATGATCTTTGGATATTATACCCCTTTGGTGTCTGATAATTGCTACCTTTTTTTAGTACTTAATCAAACAAAAAGAGTATTTTAATTAATCATTTAAACCCTGTTGAAACCATTGGTGAATCTGCCATTGTGTGCACCCATTATTTTATTTTAAAACTCCTAAAAGAGTTTTCAGGTGGGAAATTATCCTGGTTTAGAAATATACTACATGTCACTGTGGAAAGATTTAGATCTTGTAGTAGTATCATATCATAAACTTTTATATTACATACTGCCACAAATTTGTGCTGGTTGCCATTACTCCTCCATCACAACTGTGCTGTTCCACAGGAATTCAGGTTAACATTCAGGGCAGTTACACAATATACACAAAAGCATACACAAAGCTATAGCAATCAGAGGACTTTCTACTTGTATTGAACAAATTGACATGTTCATGTAAGATTTGTATATTACAAATATTACAAAATTATTGCAGTTTAGAAAGCTGAATTAGTGTGTGTGTGTGTGTGTATAGAAATAAA